>JBBPOR010000256.1:0-28439 GCA_038091555.1 Leccinum sublutescens | reverse complement strand
GCTTGTGCCCACTGGTCACCGTTACAGGGCAACGGGTCGTGTTGAACCTCCGAAGCATGCAATCGCTGCCCTATTCACAGCAAGTTTTCGACCTGAATCTAATCACAGATTCCTCGTTACTTTCTCGGTCGGCCAATGATTCTCATCGTGCGCTCGACGGCGATCCACTGGCGCAACGAGATTTAGATTGCCGCGACCACGAGGTTGTGAGTGGAATCGAAATGCTCGACAGGCCAGTAAAGAGGCCATGAGGGTTGTTTGGTGCGGACGGGGATTTTGAGGGTATGTTTGTGCTTGTTGTCTGTAAAAATAGCAGTTGGAACCCCTTTCCCCCAACTTTACAGCCGCCAATGTTGGCGGTTGACGTTGAGGTTGCAATGTTAAATATCCTGAACCATCCATAGAGCTCGACTGAATGACAATGCAACAAAACGAGACAATAGATGTAGTGTACCTAACCTGCCAGTACGTCTGCTCGTCCAACTCCCGGTTATCTCGCTCAGATTCGAAGTTTGTCGTCGGAGAGTCACTGGTTGAGGTCAAGGAGAAGGAAATCAGGGAGGAATTCGAGAATTGAATTGAATTAGTTGGAATTCAACTCTTTCTCGAGAACCCGCCATCATGTCGAAACTCACTGGCAGAGCAAAGTCGCCGCGTTCTCCAGGGCCACTGCGGACACCGACGACTCCCTCGCATTTCTTCCCTCCGTCTTACTTTGCCGCTGCAGCAGGCGTACAGTATCCCAGAGACGACTTGGGGACGCCGAGTCAACAACTTGAAAACCGATTATGCCAGGACTCGTTCAGCTCCAACGCGGCGTCGTACCTCGCTGCCGAGACGAGCAATGCGAGTCGATCTCTGAGACGTAGGAGCCAGCTTGACGACCTCTGCCTTATGGAGCCCCATCTTCTGCCAACGCTCAACGACACGATTGAACGGATGACGAGACCACCATCTCAAGTGATATCGAGCTCGCCCTTTCATCCAATTCCTGGAGCCAACAATTCGCCGAGCCTTGTGCGCACTCCTTCGACGTCTTCACACAGCACTGTCAGAAGCGAACTCCGCACTGTCTCTGCTCAGACGCCTACCACGTCTGGCAAGCAATCATTCCACCGCTCACCGTCCAATTCACAACCCGAACAACCACCGTCGAACACACGGCCGTCATCCTCGAGGTCGAATCCAAAGTCGATACTGAAATCTCATGCGGCATCTGACCAGCATCTACAAGTCCGGCAACCCCATCTGGAGGACCCCCGTACACCTACCGATCATACTCGAAAACCTGGTCCAAGTCCGGAACTACTGCCCCCAGAACGCGGGACTGAACATGCACGTCCGGTCGTGATCTCTCCTCGGCCAAAAATCGATGCTTCGCTTCGAACTGGTAGGGCACGCTCGCGGACGGACCCTGGCACACTCCCGAAAGGCTCACCCTCGACTCATGGAAGGAACACTCAGCCACACAACCTACCGCCGTCCGGCATCCCGCGGCGGGCTGGTATACCTTCAAGTCCTGCGACGCCCCGAGTCTCGACCGTTGCTCAAACGATTCACAATGGCCCCGAACTGGCGAGCGTGAATTCGACCCAGCGAGAGAAGCGACGGCTGTTTGTCACCAATGCTGAAATAACATCGTCATCGAGTTCAGAGTGTCAGATCCCGTTAACGCGATACATGAAATCCAAGACCTTGCTGTCGCGAACGGACTCGCAGTCGTCCGCGGAAGGTCCTAGCCAACTTCGACTGCCCCGATTTGGCCTTGGCCTGGGATTATCTGGAGTGGACGAGTCAAAGAAGCTGTCTCCGCGCCAGAGGTGGACGACGAAAATGTCCAGCGACGAGTCACTCCTGCGTTATCCGAATTCCCCGGGTAATAAGAGACACCAACGTGACGGTACCCCCAAACGACGCGATCGATCGCCTTCCAAAAACACGAGAATCGATAGCGAAGATGTACAACGCCGACAACGAGAGTTGCTTTCCCTCATGCGCGCAGACTTTTCGAGCGGGTGCGATTCGCAGCCAAGTGGTTCCGACGGGTCCGAGCATCGATCTCTTGCGTCCGACGGGTCTGGGGAATCATTACGATCAAGATTCGATGATTCTGGATCGGATTACTCGCCGGTAGAAGAGAGCGGTGACGCCATGCCGCGTAAGTTTTCAAGAAGGCGGGAGAGCAAGTTTGACTCGAATGCTGCCGCCCGGCAAAGTCGTACCAACCTTCCCGGAGGTGTCAATGGTGGCGTATATTCGACTTCTCTTCTGTGGCCATCTTCTTACGTGCTGTCAGAGTTTTCAACGCGCGAGGATGAACAGTATACGCCTAAGGCATCATCGATTCCGGCTTACTCTCGACAGAAGAAGGGTCAATCACGAAGCTATCCATCTGGCACGGCTCGCGATGAGGAGACAGAATCGTCAACTCTCGCATCTGACGAAGATACGAATTCGATGGAGGAGCCCGTAGCCCAAGCCGTTGATGGCAGGTACTCTTCAGAACTAGCGCGCATCATGGCGACGTCGATGGCGGCTGCAGCACGGCAACGACAGGCATTTGGAATCAGTTCATCTCTGGATCTTGAAGACTGCAAATCTGGTTCCTCCAATCTCCCACATGTGGACAGCGACGTGTCGTTGATCGGGGGAAACAAGTGGCATGACGAATGCGACGAACTCGCCACGGGATCACTTCTTCAACGCTGGAATCAAAATCAGACTTGTCGCGCTGAAGGCAGGGAGTATGACAGCCAACGATCGTCCAGCGGCGAGCTCTCGATTTCTTCCACTCAGACGCCATCCAGTGTTTCTCAGGAGTCGATCTATTCCCTGCCGGGCTCGCCTACTACACTACCATCGGGCGCAAGCATCGTCATACCAGACTCACCTCCACCAGTTGTATCCTCAGTGCATGATCAACAATGGAAATCCTTGGAGAGATACATCTTGGATACGTACGGCGAAGTGGAGGCTCGGCGGCAACAATTTGTCTGGGAGCTCACTGACTCAGAAGTTGGTTTTGTGGCACAGCTACAAAACATGGTACAGTTATTTATCCTGCCGCTCAGAGTGAGAGACACGAGAGCTTGGGTATCTGGCGTTCCAAGCGACATCGCGAAACTCTTTGATTGGTTGGATGATATCGTACGAGTGCACGCGCAGCTATCTTCCAACTTGACCTCTCGACAGATCGTGGACCATCCAAGGCTGCAATTCATCAGCGAGGTTCTGCGGAATTTCGTCCCGAGGTTGGAAATATACCAACCGTACCTTGTCAAACTCGAATTCACTGCGTCGGTGATAGACGGTCTCGTTAACGACGGAAGGTGCGACTTTGGAGATTTCATAAAGCTACAAGAAGCTTCGGAGCGCTGTCAAGGTTGGAGCCTCGAAAAATATCTGATTGAGCCCGTCAATCGACTTGCACAATATCCAGAGATGTTCCGGGCAAGTTGTTGATTCTGCTCACTGGCTAGTAAGTTGTTGACCTGATCGGTTACACAGAGACTGCTGCAGTTGACGCCCAAGTCTCACCCCGACTATCTGTCTACGCTTTCGCTCTTTCATTCCGCCAAGCTGACGATCAGGGTTCTCAGTGAGGTCAAGGACCGCGAGGATACGTACGAATTTGTAAAAATGGCGTGCTCTGGGATCAAGGGAGTCTCTTCCATGTCTCTCGCTCATCGAGAACGACGCTTGCTCGTCCGCGGACAGCTGACGTGCGTCCAAGTGAGCAACGACGAGCCGGCCGCCTTCGCCTTGGATGGGGGACCGCTGGGAGACGACCCGACCGCCACACCACGATTGTCAGACGCTCCTCCTGGTCGACGCGTCCGACGTGCCGACCGGCTCTCCAAGGCGGTCCATGTCTGGCGGGGTCGGTCCAACTCTGTCAAGTCGACCAAGTCGACAGCGTCGACGGCGGCATCGTTTAGCACGGCGCCGTCAAGCTTTGACGTACATGCCGTACCACCTGCGTTTCCTGCGCTAAGCTCGACGCCGGTGGTCCGCGTCGAGTCTGAGCCTGTACAGGTGGAGGTCTTGGTCTTTTCGGATGTCGTCTTGCTCGCAACGCGTGCTTCTGGTTTGAGCGGGCACCGCGAAGACGATGGTACCAGCAACGAGGACATACCGTGCGAGTGGGAGGTGCTCGAAGGCTTCGGGTTGTCGAGGATCGTTTCGGTGCTGGACGAGATCGGTAAGTGGTGTCGTTCCGGATCGTTTCGACCAGTGTTGGAAACGAAAATCATAGGTGCAGATGGTCGAGGATGTATCACGCTCGACCTCGCTCCGCTGACGCCCCGCGAGCTGGAGGAGGGTTACGTCCAATCGACCGGACCTGTCGTCACGATCGCGCTCTCTTTGCCGCCGCCCCTGCCTGCACGGCGATCTGTCGCTGGCGCTCCTGGTGGGAATGATGATTCGGGGCGTATGCCTGGACAAGGATCGGCGCCCGCCTCCGCATCGCCTCCGACACCGACACCGACGTCCACTCCGGTGCCGCTCGCCGACTGGCTTGCGCCGCTGAGCCAATGTTGTCGTTACACGCGCCGCGTACTGTCTTCATCGCTCGGCACGGCACACCATACGCTCGTCAACCGCGCCACCACCACTACCACGCCTGCCCGGTCTGCAACTCTGACGACCACGACCACGACTACGACGGACGGGGCTGTGGCGGCACGCCAGCACCAGCACCAGCACCAACTACAGAAGCAACCGCAAAAGCAGATCCAAGCGCTCCTCGCTGTGGGACTTCCGCTGCCCAAGAGCCCGTCTATGCAGATGGACGCGTGTGAGATGGGTCTTGGGGGCGATGTGGAACAGGAGGAGCGCGAGGAGCGTGGGTGGTGGTCGAAGCGATTCCACGAGGTCTTTGCGGAGCTGAGCGAGCGGGAGCCGGCTGGTGGACCGTGGTGGTGATCATACTACTAACAAACGCGCTGTGGAAATCGGACCGCATTGATGTGAACATTCATGACTTGTCGTTACTTTGGGAAACTATAAGCAGTAATAAAATCCCTACTGCTTCTTCCCTTTTTCTTTCTTTCTTTCTTTCGTTTGTTTGTTTGTTTTACCAGGACCTGCTGTAAAAAAAAAACAAGAATGTCGTTGACGGATGACTTGTGTATATGTATGTATATATGCAATGTATCATGGATCCCCTTCGTGAGCCCTCTCGGACTCGTATGTACATGAGCCTCTTCACCGCGTCGCGAGCGCCGCCAGCAGCGTGTCCGTGTCGACCTTGGCGGCTAAGATCCAAAAAGATAAAACGATAAAAAAGATAATCAGCAACTTTCGATCTCCGACAAGTTTCAAACACGCACCTTTGAGCACCAACCTCACAAACAGCTGCGCCAGATGCGCATGTTCCTCCTCGAGCCGCCGCATACTCTCCCCTGAGAGACGCCAGAGCACGACATCACGCTCGACCACGACCCGTGCGTTCCGCGGGAGCCCGGATAGCCCTGACAGCTCGCCCGCTAGCGTCCCCGAGACCATGCTCTCCTCGATGATGGGCGCGTGCTCGGCAAACTTGTACGACGCGCGGAGGACGCCGGATTGGATGATGTAGAGCCCGTTGGGCGGGTCGTCGCGCTCCCAGAGGACCGTGCCCTCGGTCAGAGCGACGCGCTCAAAGTAGGGCGCGAGCGCTGAAAGGGACGAGTGGTCGAGGGTGCCAAAGGATCCGAACGCTTTGAGGAGCGTTTGTAGAGGATCGTTGGACACGTCTGCAAAGTTGTCTGGGGGAGAACGGGCACGGTCAGCGACGACGACGGCAGAAACTGAAAACGGGGGGAAAAGGCGTACCGCCCGGAATCATCCGCTCTCCCGCGACTTTCAGCTGTAATCCACGAGGCGATCCGACCAAGGTCTCGTGAAAGTCGACATCTCGTTTTTGACGGCCCGGAAGTACCGCTGCAGGACGCGTGAGATGCCATCAATCAACGAGCATCGTGTGCGACTCACCCACGGGCATACCCTCCTTTTTCTGTGCCCTAAACCAGGCGCGCAGATACGCATTCTCGGTCCCTGTCAGTCACACACACATGATCAGCACCGCGTGTTCTCAAATCGCACGACAGGTACAAACAAACAACGCAACGGGGGCGTTGTCGTTCGCCAGTACTCACATTCCATCGCATCATTCAACGTCTCAAACAGTTCCACATACGGCTGCTCCAGTACACCCACGCTCGCTAGCGCCTTGCACACCTCTGGTCGCGAGACGCCACAAAACACCAGCACGACGCCCTTTGCGGCCAACAACCGTTGCACTCTCACGAACGCTTCCGCAGCCGAGAGGTCCACCCCAGCCACGAGAGAGAAATCGACAACGACGAAGCGGACCGGGTGCGCAAAGAAGGTCGGGTCGTCGACAAACGACCGGATCGTATCCTCGACGTGCGCGATGGTGCCGAAAAAGAGGAAACCTTGCAGTTGAATGATGCGCGACTGTTTGGACACCTCGCGGATGTAGGCTCGGTGGGCCGCCGGCCGCCGGACGGTGGAAATGGTGATGTCCCCCGTGTAGCACGTCCGGATGCTCCGCCGCTGCGAGTTTTGAATGACAAAGAAGAAACCTGAAAGGTATCATGGATTGGTGAGTCACAAGGGAAAAACAAGTTCGAACTCACAACTGACGACGATCCCGAACAAAACGCCAATAACAAAGTCCCAAACGGTCATGGTGATCATGATACTGATGATCGTGAAGTACTCCGTCCTATCCAGACGCCATGTCAGAACCCAGACGCATAGATCGTTGCAGTGCTTACCTGCTTACACGACGCCTCGTGTCCCACAATGCCTCCTTCACAAGATCGATACCGAGAACGAAGATCAGAGCGGCGACAACCATGACAGCTACGTGCGCCACGCGTCAATTCAAGACTCATAAAAGGACGTGGAAAAAGGTCGCACGAATGTATGCGATCGGCCAAGTGCCGACGATCAAGAGCAAAAACGTGGCGATAGCGAGCAGAAATCCAGCGACGCGATTCCCTCCCCCCACACGATAGAATCTGCGAAGAAGCTAAGTGCACTCATGGTAAGGCAAGGAGAAGGACTGACAAGAGCGTGTTGACATAGACTAGATAATTCGGACTGCGGCCAATGCGTCAGCGTGCCGTCATGGCGTATGCTAAACGAAGACGTACACGGTACCAAGAAATCCGGCAGCAAGGTTAGATATTCCGTGACCCACGAGTTCTTTATCCGTATCGACGTCGTCATCCAATGATACAGCTATCCGACCCGCGCAAAGGACATGAGGTAATGCCGACAAAGCAGTGAGTCCGTCACTCACCCAACGCAGGAACGTTGAGAGGAGGATGCAATATATTGAAGAACAACCTGACGACGTTATCAGATACGGGCTGTCGCCGATCCGAGATAAACACGCACAATGCAAACTGCGTAGGCAGAGTCGCCCAGATGGGCCTCCAGTGCACAGCACGCCAATCTTTTTTTTTTACCGATCACCGATCAGCCATCGACGCGTCTAGTCCACGACGCCACGACACGCACCATAATAAGTGTAAAACGCATACCAATGATCGGCGGTTCCGAGCTCTTTTGCGGTGTCGAACAACCATCCGTTCTGTCGGAGCGTGTCGAGATCGAGCTGGGCGGCAGCGACAATGACATAGAATACAATCGGGATGGCGAGGAAGTCTACGACGCTTCTCGCTCAATCACATTCATTGGACAGGTACCAAAAAAAAACTCACAGATGGGGAACAACAATTGGTGGTTCCATCTCGCAGTGATGACCCTCAAGAGCACCGCGAGGGCAAGCGGGGGGATCCACATGGAGAGCGCATGCGGATCTAGGGCAAAGTATCGAATGATCTCCCAGGTGGCTGGGTAAAGCGAATCGGAAGGAAGGCGGGTGCTGACGGTAAGTCTACGTGTTCAAGATCCGGGGATAGTGGATACACGTGACAGCGGAGAAAGAGAAGCCACGGACGGCGCAAGGGACAGGCGTAGAGCGTAAAAGACGTCGTGAGAGATCAGATTCCGGCATGCCGAAGAGGCTAGACTCACCCAGTTAGGATCAGGAATACGCCCACACCGCCTATACACCTAACAACCGCGTCAGCTGACGATCGCGCGCGACGAGGAACAACATAAGCGGAGCTTACCCGACCAGAATGTGTCTAGGGAAGAAACCAATAAGGACGCCAAGGCGAAGATGTCCAAGAAGGAAAAACGTGAATCCTGCATGAAGAAAAGTCAACATCGGTTCAGTCCGACACTACCCCAGCATTTGGGAATTCCAAAATCTTGATCATGGGGAGGATGCGCGTGCAGTAGATCAGCATGTGCTCCATCCCAACCCTCGTTTCAAACATCGCCGCTTCTTCTACGCAAAACGTCACGACTTACCGGTGAGTATACTGGATAATGCATACGCCACCAGCGTGGTGGCTACGACATCCCTATTTACGTCAGTCGAACTGGCCCAGTCATCGCCTAGGATGTCTCGCGCAATCGATGACGCGAGAATGTGGAAGAAGGGCTGCGTAAAGTTGACGCACGCAGAGAATGCGTAAGATGCCGAGAAAAAGGCAGACATATCGCGTCACTTACCACCACCTCGATCATCATACTTCCGTTCGCCCCTGCAAAATTGCTCCCGCCGAGAGTATACACCAGTTGAGCAATGATCGTGCTAGATGGCGACATGTCACGTCAAATCACGTACGACATGAGAAAGAGCGACCGAATCCACTCACGACACGAAGAACATGGAAACGCCGGTACCTCCAAACTTGGTAAACAAGCCCGCAGCTGGGAATATGATCATACCATCTAATACAAGTCAATTTAGCGCGGCTGAATCAAAATGCGCATCTCGTCCGATGAGGCAAATCCCACGCTTTGCGCACCTTGACGTCTTTTACGCAGGATCCGGATGCGGGGGCACAAAGAATGAAATACACGTACAAGAGATGCCGTCTAGGATGTTCAGCAAGGTGCCTAGAACGACGGCGGGGATCGACCTGATGGCCTTTCGCCCTAGATTTGGATCGAGGACGCGTCGGAACGTTTCAGAAGGCTTGGACAGGCACGCGATGGAACCATAGTTTCCAAGACTGACGGATTTTGGGTGTTGTGACTGCATTTTCGCAGAAACAGAGACGGGTAGAGAACCGTTGGCGTCATCATGGTGCAAGGGGGCTTGAATTGGGCGTAACAAAGAAGTGGTTTCGTCAAACGTTAGCTGGCGGTGATCAGGAAGCTCTTGCTCCGCCCGTTCGCGCGACACCGCGGGAAGAGGTTGCATCGCTGACTTCGGTTCCGACAGTCGTGGAGGGTCGTCAACGACGGGTGAGAAGTAGGTGTCACCGCGGCGTTCGTTGGTTGGCGTGGTAGACTGAGGGGAAAAATATACGCTAGCATGTTCCCGAGGTCTGTCGGGGTTGAGTTGGTCGTCGCTGAGCAAGTCTCTGCTCCCGTTGGCGCCCTGCCTACGAGCGAGTAGGACGGAGAGGGCAGAAGGTGGACCGAGCGTGGTGTTCCCGCCACGAGGGGTGAACGCGCCTGAACCAGTGGCCGGGCTGGAATCGAATGTGTAAGTGGATGCGAAAAGATCCTCGTCGACATCCATGTCTGGTTCAGAAACTAAGGATAGGCGTGGACTGCCTCTGTTCGTGTTTGGGGAAGAAGGGGCAAAGGAAGATGAGAAAGGTTGAGGGTATTTAAAGGATGTATGGATAGCGGTCCTGGAAATGGTTTCAGGGGTGCCATCTTGGATTGTATTACTCGGGAAGATGAACGAGTCACGGGAATGTGACGAGGAAGCTATGTACAGAAGAAACGTGCCACCGCATCAGTAATGATGACTTGTCGGGTGGAAAAGAGACTCGACGGCACGCACGTTCAATGTTGGGAGAAGGCTCGGCTGGACTTTGCGCGGCGAGAACAGCGAAGGAGTTCGGAGAATCGTGCGTGGGTGATGTGTGTGGTTTCGATGGTGTGTTAGTGATCGGCATGAGCGTGTCCGAGATCCGTATGGTGCTCGTGCGTATTACATCTTGCGAACGCGGAACGGGAGAGCCGCGAGAGGCTGCGGATGAGATGTAGCTTATCGGCTGCAACAGCCTGCGAAACGGGTATCGTCAGTGGGGCGGTGGGGAATGCGAACTTTGGACGAACGCACCCAGCTCGGCGCAGAACGGACTCGTCGAGAGGGGGCGACGCGGCGGGTACGACTGGTGCATCGTCGTCGGTATAGTGGTCTTGGACGTCTTGGGCGTCGCGTACGCTGCGGAGGACGGCGGAGGCGGAGTGTGGCGTCGGGGAGGTTGACATGGCCACAAGCCAAGCGAGCGTCGGATGTGATACCGTTCGACGTTAGCAAAGCCCGAGTGGCTTTCCAAATGTAGAAGTATCTCCGCCTCAGGGATTTGCCTATAAAAACTCAGTCCCATGAACAAATCCGCCATTCTTGGATGATTACCATATGCGTGACCGCTCTCAAATCCTGCCAGAACCAATTCTTCCCAGATATCCGGAAGATCTTGCTTCCGAGCGCCGAACAAGTCGATGCGTTGCCTAACACACTTAGCATAGGTTGATGTATAATACGAATGAAATGATCGTACGCGCCGGTGATCTTTGTGTATAGCTTGTCTATGTATGGCATTAGACGATAGAATGGTTGACATATAAAGCACTCACATTTCTTGGCGACCTGTCCAATAACAATCAATTTCTCTGGCGTGATCTGTGCAGTCGGGTGAGCTCTGGAGAAGGATGATATCAGTGACCACGTTTACCTCGCCTGCAGCGATTCGCGGGACAACAGAGAAGGTCCCTGGTAATATGACACTAGTCCTTATAGAAACAAACAAAAAACAATGAGCAATGTCACTCACCATCTCGTTGTATGTTTGCCAGGAACCTGTACAGTAACTCAACATATTTCCGAGGAAAGTAGAGGAGTGTACCCACTTGTCGTTGGTGTCCTGGTTTGCATGATGCGATGGCGCCATCACGAATTCGTTGTAGAGTGATGAAAGGATGGAGGCTGCAGGGGGTAATAAGTGTGGCGGAGAAAATGGATTTGCCAAAGCACGTACCAACTGCAGGCCTACACAACTCGCAACCAAGGGAGTCTGGCTTGATTCCAGCAGACTTCATAACTTCAGAGAATGTTTGTAGTTTGCGCAGTCTGCATGGGAAATATCATACGTGAGGCAGCTAGAGACCAATGGTCAACCTTACTTGATGATGGTAAAGAGTTCTTGACGAGTCATCGCAAAGTGTACGCAAAGGTTGTTGGATACGGCATGGCCAGCCTTCTTCAGTTCAGCCTAGAAAAGGCGATTGAGGCCCCACATCTCATGCAAGGAATAGCCACAAACCTTGAAGATATTGGTTACAAGAGGCATGCAACCACCGCAACCAGTTCCTGCCTTCGTCTTGGACTTCAGGTCAGCCATGTCAGCCATACCGGACTTGACGCATGCCACAATATCACCCTTCTCCACGTTCTGTAAAAGGTTGAGCTTAGATATGCGAATACATATGAAGGATGGACCCACATGGCAGCTGCAAACCTGCGTATCGTCATCGAGGTCTGCGCCATCATCCTCGCCCTTATTTCCAGATCCAATGATGAACTGAGAGGGCGGTGCCTCGATAGCTTTCTGACATCACTGAGAAATAAGATCAAATTGTGTTTGAAGAGGGGCGTCGATGAAACGACGTTTACCACCGTCTTGAACTCGTCTGAAAGTAGGGGGACGTGGATAGGCATCGACGACTTTACTCGAAGGCGACAGCTCCCGTTCTGTCGTAGCGCACGGAATAGTTAGCCACTCTAAGCTAACATTGGAAAACCGACTGCAACCTACCTTGGCTATTGATGGAGGCCGTCAGCCCATAACGGACTTTGGTAGTACTCCTTCTCTTTGCAAGCTTCTCCTCAATTTCATCCCCACCATAAATGATTAGAACCGACCTTGGCATTAAGAATGCTGAATTTATGTGACGGGGGGACCCAAGAATAGAAAGAACTCGTTGTCGACCTTGACCTTGAATCAAACTTGACCACCTGTCCCTACTTACTGCGACTCCGTGTACAATGATGATCGTTGATCGCCGCAGAGTTCTGGAAAGACGGGGATCAGCGTCCACACCTCGACGTCTTCAATCTGAGCGGCCAATGTCCTCAGAGAACAAAGTTGAAGAGTCGCTCCCATCAGACTTCGAACGAATGGTCTTGTTCCCATGTCATCGACTTCGTCCATTTTGTTCGAGTCTCTGATCGTGGACAGGATAAGGCTTGCGGCGGCTCCGCCCCGCCCCCGCGAAAGGAGAAGAGGGGGGGGGAAGTGTCAAAATCATCCTTGACGTACGCACGCACGCGCTGGGCCTGTAAAAAGTAGTTGTCAAGCGCGCTGTATCAGGGGAAGGAAGTGTTAGTCTCGGTCCCCACCCGCTCTCTTGCTCGCTCGCTCGTTGCTCAACTCACTCGACGGTGAGAGCATACGTGCCCAACAAAATCCGTTTTTGTGCCTCCCGGCCAAAGCCCGCAGAACGCGAGTGGGCGTAGACATCGCTCGGTTTCGAGCGGTGTGCCCCACGGCGAAGCGTCATGTGGAGACCTCTCGACGACGACAGCGGGCGAGAGTGAGCGTTCGTCATCTATCCCGGCAGATGTAAAATGCACCATAATGAATCCCATTGAACTGTGCAAGATTACTTGACGCTTCGAGTCGGCGCTCGCAATCACATAGTATGCACTCAGGGCATACTGCGTTGCTGGGAGAGAGACGGGCCGGACGGACGCCCCAGCGTCCTTGAGACGGCTGATGATGTTGCGCAAAGAACTGGTAATACTGGGTTCTAGTTCTAAAGGGAAGTACTCCTACAAATCGGTGGAGATTAAATCAAAGGAACAGGAAGGAGGAAAAGAAAAGACTACCTGGGGTATTCCGATTCGGAGGCCATCGAGGCTGTTGGGTTGAGCACTCGAAAATACTCTTTGTAAACATGATTCTACGATCGAGCTCGCCCTCTTCCTGAGTCCAGGTGATGCAGCGGTTGGATCGCGGGGATCATATATAGATACGACGTCTGAACGATACGACAGATCGTGAGCGCAAGGAAAACGAGGCCTCTACTCGACACGCACTGAACACCTGCTTAACCGTGTCAACAGACTTGGCAAGCACGCCCACACAATCGAGGCTGGCTGCGAACGAAACGACGCCCTACCTGGGGCCATTAGCGTCCGCCTACGTAGGAAAAAGAAACAGGATCACCGACCTGCTGATGAGCCCATACGAAGGTTTGAGCCCGACGACACCGCAATACGATACAGGCAGCCTGACGGATCCGCCCGTGTCGGTCCCCAAAGCGCTTTGACATCTTCGTGTCAACACGAGAAACGGCTATGAGCGACTGATGAGTACGCACGCGTCACACATCTCAGCCGCCACGCTCGCCGCACTTCCTCCCGAGCTACCACCCGCGGACCTGCGCTCGCGGTCTGTTCGGGGAACCCCAGCGTGGTCGACGGCTGGTTGATACGGATTAACCACGGGGCCGTGGATAGAGTTGACGTTGAGCGACCTGCGCGGACGCACACGCGACGGTTGAGTCAGTCCACATACTGGCCAACTCTGTACGCGACGCACCCCATGCCGAACTCGTCGCAGTTGGCTTTTCCGACGATATGGGCCCCCGCATTGCGGAGGAGCGCGACAGAAGTTGCGTCAAATGGTGAGGTATACTCTGTTCCCCGTCGGGTTCTGCACGAGCGCGAAACGGAAGGGGGGCGACGCACCAGCGAGCATTGCGGAAGAACAGGTGGTTGGAAGAGATTCAGTGCAAATGTTATCCTTTATCGCGAGGGTCATTCCATGGAGCGGGCGGTCGTCGTGGGTCGGTCGTCGTGTTTGGGAGACGTGAACGAGGGCGTTGACGGTAGCATTGAGATGTTGGATGTCGTGAATGGTGGCGAGCGCCCGTCTTTGTGAAATGGCAGACACCAGGCGAGGGTCGAGCGGCGCATCGGACGGAGACAGCAAATTACGTACAATCGCACGCATCAACAGAGAGCGGTGGACTAGTAGTTGTGGGTAACTATGGACGTGGCTTACAATACAGAGTTGTGTGTGTAATATGTAAGGGTGTAGCATGACGATAGCGACAGCGTAATATAAGCAAGCAAACGCGCGGAGGTTAATTGGAGATGGACGTTGGGGGAACCTATTAAATAACTATCATGGAGATAGATCTAGATGGCGTCGCAGTCAGCAGAGTCCCTGGCCCGGGACCGGGACCGGGAGACGAAAGAGGTAGAGTGTAATCTAAGCAACAAGGAGACGACGAACCGGAGGTGGAGGTGGACAGGGGATGTAATGTAATGGCCGAGTGCTTGCTGCGGGATCAAGTTCAGTCCAAGCGGAGCACACCTTCGTATATGACGGTCCGCCGAGTTCGGCACGACGCGCATAAGGTGGGCGCTGAGTCCGCTGTAGAGTGACCGCGCGCCTTCCTCGGCGATGACGGTCCGCAACGTCTGCCAAAGACCGGTGTACTTGAGGACGCCGTTGACGCGAGGTTGTCGTAGCCGCGTGCGGAGCACCTTTTTATTTCAGTCGGGGAGAGCATGAGCGTCAGTCAGGCAGAAAGAGAGAAAACGCACTTGGCCGTGCCGGCGCTGCCAAGCATCCCCCGGCCACTCTGCAACACCTCCCCGACCCTGCGTTTCCGCAGAGAGCCGCTTCAGCCACTCATACAGCACCCACTGGATCGTGCCCTCGGTCACGCCAAGGTAACTCGCACTGAGACCCTTGTGAAACGTGCGGACACCCTCCTCCCGGAAGATCTGCTTAATCATGGCGTAACTCCCGCCTACGATCCTCGACGCCGTCTGCCTCGTTGTTGCTGCTCCGGGTCCCTGTTGCCGCTCCTCGACGAGCTGTAACCGCGTCTTGACGACCCAGATCGGGTTCGTTGCCGTGCTTGTGACGACGCCGGCTATAGCTGCGGCAGTGAGGTGAACGTACGAGTTTTCCTGCCCGTTATTGAAGTCGTTTGCGATGACCTGCTTGCCGTTGCCATACGTGAAAAAGTTGATCGAACGCGCCAAGATGACCCGACGCTCGTCGAGTCAAGACCCTTGAAGAGCGCACGCGGGGACTCGTTGCGATAGATGTCGCTGTTGGCGAAAATGCCAGTGGGTGACGGAGCGGTGCATGTATGCGTTATATATGTTGTCTTGATCATGCAGGAAGAAACGTACGCGCCGAAGGATATGTCCGGTCTCTACAAAGTGCCATAATAGACCTCCGGAACGATGCGGCAGAGTAGCTACCCCGCCGCCGACCACACCGACCGAGGCGTGTTTTTCCCCAAACAGATCCGACTGTAGCGCGTCTTGATGACGCCGAACGGGCTAGTGACGATGGCACCGCACATCCCACCGAGACTGGTGTATGTGGGTTCGAGGTTTCACGGACAAGCGGAGCAGGACAGCACTCACCCACCAGCGAAGAAATGCTGCCATGATTTTGATGGCAAAAACTTGCTCGTCGTCGTGACCGGTGATGAGCTCGTCATAGCGTTTAGGAAAAAATAGCCGAGGGGCGGCCCAGTTGGAGCTTCGAGCGTTTCGTGATGGTCGCGACTCATAATGAACGCGGTGATAAATACTCGACTTTCAAAACGGTCACCTAGATATAGGTACATTTGCAGCTAAGAAAAGATATTGTGACATAATTCTATTTACATACTACTCGTTTACCGGAAGCAGCTCCAATAAGTCTTCAAGTCCGCGTAAGGCATCGCGCATAGCCGCGCCGGGTCCAGGGCAGCGTTGGTCCCGTCTAAGATAGTGAACAAAAATGCCTGAATACGCGCTCTCATGATGGAGAATATTGCCACGTAGCGGGGGTGGACACCGGGCGGGCAGAATACCAACCCGGCGGGCACTGACATCTCGATCGTGATCTGAAGGTTCTAAATTAGCATTCTTTCGCAAGTCAAGAAGAAGCACTTACTGCAGTCAGGGTCGAGACGACCATCTGGAAGGCGGCTGGAATGCCGTCAATCAAAAACCTTTCGTCGTCTTGATCCGGCGCCATGACGGATAGCCACCCAATCGATCCGTTATGGCGTAATGCGTGGTACAACATGTCACGCGTGGCCAAATTTGCGAACCAACGTACCTAAAAAGGCACGCGATCAAAATCAGTGATTGTAAGATAACAAAAGATTGGAATAGGGACTTACGCGAACGCCGCTCGAGTCCGAATTGATGTCATGCCAGTACGTATAACCCCAACGCGCATCCCAATCCAACAGTTGTCGCAGCCACGTCTCGTCGTCATGTGTGAGCAACGCAATGTTGCGGATCAATCGGGAGCGAGGGTACTGCCGGACTGAATTTGGTACCGGCGGCGAAAGAAGAGCCCGCATTGCGATCCGGACCTGATTGAAAAAGGCAGTAGGTATGTTGCCGAGATGAGCGTGGAAAAGGAATTGGAAGACCGGGTCGTCGAGACTTGCGCTGAAGGTGAATCCCTTGATGTTGAGGTCGGAGACGCCGGATGGGATCCAGAGAGGCTCGTTGTGCACAACGCGACGCCAGTGAATGGCGTGATTGATGGCCAACCTAGTGACTTCTTCGGAGAGATAGAGACTCGGCTGGATGCATCCACGCAGGATGAGGAATGCGACTTGGTTGTGGCACTCGATGTATAGCATCGACCAGTCGTGCGCATGGAAGATGAGAAGTAAATTAAATTCATCTGCGTTTATTGTCAAGATTAAACATGGTCAGGACGAAACGGAACATACCATCAGTAGGTAAAACCGAGTCCGACTCGGAGAGCACAAACGAATTGCCAGCGATGTCGAGCTGTGGAAATAATCTTGAGAGTTGGTCGAGTGAGATCTCCGTGTCAGGTACGTCCGGCTGCACCCCGATTGTCGCCTGGGCCGCTGGCAGTTGGGCAAAGAGTCGAACATTTGGCGATCCGACTTGATGATGTGTTGCCGCGGTCGTTGAATCAAGCACAAGGGGCGCTGTCCGAGGAGATCAAAGGTAAGTCGGAATTGCTCGGAAATAGCAGGAAATTAATTAACTCACTTGCGTCCCCGGTCTGGGTGACATTGAGTTCAACCGTCGAGCATATTGGAGAGCCTGAGGGTGACTTGGAGTCGCTCATCTTTGGAGGAGAAGGGAGTGGGGAGTTGAGAGACCAGTGGACACTAGATTTAAGAACGTCCAACTGAATTGCACCTAATTAATCTATGCCGTCAGGTATGTTAGCCGACGGCGCAGCATGTACATATCTCTATATCTCATCCTATATCTTGTCTTATCTCATCTGTAATCATATCAATCAATACGATCTAAGCGATATCAGGCGTCGATGTTGGCACCGGCCCATCAGTTCTTTTGCGATCGCCGTTGGAGCGAGGAAATCGGATGCGAGTAAGCACTCAGGTACCCACCCATAACGTGATGTGATTCGACTCCTCTCTGACCGACTCGGACCTGTCATCACTGGCAATGGTAGGCATCACTCGCATTGATAACTGGGCCACAAAAGTAGATAAATATGAAATGTATTGTAAACACACAATTCTAGACCGTTAAAAAAAGTCACAAGCCATCATCCTATTTCATGCCGTGTGTGCAGATGTTCATCTGCCATGGCTAAAGGGAGAGGTCTGTTGATTGCATGTGAGCGAACACGAACGGGAGTGTGCGTGTTCTTGCCGCTTGACCGGTTACGGCGGTACTTCCGGGAGGACGAGCGGCGACGGAGTCGGGTCCTATCTCCTGACAGCGCGTCAAACACAAGAGTAGGCACGAGGCCTCGGTGACCTCACCGGCTGTTACGAGAGGTCGCGTGCGATCGTGCTGAATAGATTCCAGGGGTCCCACTTGGTGATATTAGTGCTGGAGAAGCCACACGACGAGCCAGTCCGCCCTAGCCCGTCATACAGCGTGCAATAGAATGAGCAGCAAATGGTGAGTCCAGTCTTGCGAACAATCATATTCCGGGTGCCGGGCCTACGACCATCAAGGATGCTATATGGGACGATTCGGATCCCGACGACGCAGACTTTGAGATGGCTTCGTCCGAGGATCTCGATCATAGCTCGAATTCGGACTGGGATGGGAGTAGAGGCCAAGGTGGATTGGGGAGCGGTGGGAATGAGGACGACAAGGGTGATCCGGAAGAATGGAACGAGTCAGACGAGGAAGAGCTCACTCCGGCTCAGTAGGAGGGGCTCGATAAGATGGTGGAGCTGCTCAGGGACGATCCTGAAGACAAACCTAGTGACGAGGAGGACGAGTAGGATGAGTGATCTCTCGATGTCACTGGTGTACGGTACTTGGTCTCGTAGTCATTGATCTTCGCATCTATATTAGAGAGCGTGTATTTTGCTGTCCGAATCCCTGTACGTGCTGATCAGAGACAAGAATCATGGGTTCGATGATGACTAACAGAAGTCCTTTTGCTTGGAGTGAAGTATGCGCACTCTGTCACTTGCCGAATTAGTAGCGCAATGGTCTTGATGTGCGCCTCGATAACCTTCAGAGGTTCGGCGTCGTTGAGCTCGCACTGGCAGCAGATATAAAAGACCAAGCAAACGACGGGGACGGATGAATCTGTCTGCGACGCCATGGGATCATACGTACGGCGTCGAGCACTAAACAACAAAATACCTGTGTGATGCCGCCCACGTTCAATCCTCCCTGGCAAGCCCCACCGTGACATATTACGTCTGTACTTCACTCGAAACCTAGGGACAAACAAAAGTTCAGCTGCGAATGATTGTCAGTTCGAGGAACAGACACGCGGCCGCGACGCACTGGAGAGACTCCGAGGACGATCTCAAAGGTTGAGCTGGCTCAACCGTGACGCCCAGTGAAAATCCGACTCACTGTATGCTAAATAAAATTTGGAACTAGGAGTCGCAAGCCACATCTATCGTACGAGAGTTTCCAGCAAGAGGGATGTAGCTTTCACTCTTGCTCTTTGCGAATGTGCGTCCTGAGGTGGGATGGTATGAGGGACCGTTTGAGGGACGATATCGGACAAAATTATTCTTCACTAATTAGCAGGAATCCTTGCTTGATTTTCGATGGACTCGCGTTCTTGGGTTGGAAATTATGTAAGCGTTCGTTCCCAAATTGACGCTATCTTCCCTTTCCATTTCCCCAGCCGGTCTCCCAGGCGGCACCCTCTCCCTTGATGCCTCTATCTCCTCACAATACGTCTCATCCATCCTCCTCTGTGCCCCCTAGTACTCGTAGCAGGATATTAACCTCGTCCTCACCGGCAACACCATCATCTCCCAGGGCTTCAACTGCTTCGCTCTGGAGTTGGGCCTTGACTTCGATTTGGCACTGACTCTTTTACTTTTGATTGTGGGTCTCGACTTATGCCTAGTACACCATTTCCCTAGCTTACCCGATGGATCACGTAAGGTAAGCGGCCTTCCCACCAAGACCTTCACGCTGACCATCTATCCGCTGATAGCTCCTATCGCACATCCGTACCGGTCTGCATCAGCACCGCTTGCATCAGTGGTCGACGGAGTCGACATCACCAGTCCGCTGAGGGTGACGACGAAGGAAGCGGCGACAAAACGATCTACAGGAAGTGTTTCGTATCCGCACATATCCCTCAGTCACGCTGGTTTTGAGCAGTATGGTGTCGGAGAGGCGCTCATATATGCCTCCCCTCCGTCATTAGAGAAGGATTCAAGATCCGGACACGCTGCCGCGGAACGTGGGTCGTTGACCGGTTCGACCATCCAGATGGTCATGTCTGCGTTTGATGATCCCGATGATCTCGACGAGGTCCAGGACCTCTTTTATAGGCCTCATCCTGCTTCCCGAGACCAGGACCAGGAACAAATTTCGACCATCAGCCGGGTGCCGACTGACGTCCGCAGCTCAGCTCCCAACATCCCGCTTACGCACCTCGTTCGCAAACTGAGTAAGGGGGTACATGGCCGATCTCGAACGCCTTCCGTTTCGATACCTCTCAGAAGGGGTGATTTTCAGAAACACCCTTCGAACGACAGTGGGACCAACTTTGTATTCACACACATTGCCCAGTCATCGTCTTCTCCCCAGCAATCTTTTTCGCAATTGCACGTGTCCATTGAAGATACGAGCGATGCCACCACCCAGTTTATCATGGTTATTCCGGAAGACCCCGCCGATTCGTCTTATACAACGTCTGTTTTGGAGAGTCCGTGGGCGGAACACGAGAACGACACCTTTGGTAAGGATGCATATTTTGTTTTGGTTAGGCAAGCCGTGTTAAAGTGTCTTCTAGGGTATCCTATCAGACATGGTCAGCTCGAGGCCGCCACACCCCCTGCCCCTATCCAGTCCCTCCTTCGCGTGTCGACCCACCTCTCCATTCAGGCAAACCAGGCTGAGGAAGACAACTCCGCTTTTCTGCGTCCGAGGAGAACTTGTTATGAGTCGTCTTCGGCCGACCTTGCTCGATCAAGTTATTTGACGACATCTGACATGTCACAAATATCGGGGCTCTTTGATTTCCCGCTACCGCCAACTGCACGGCCAAGTGGGCACGCGTCGATTCTGCGAGTGTCCTCTGAACAGACGGCTTCGTTCGAGTCTCGGAGTGGTGAGGGAGAGGATGGAAGTGGGATGGAACAGTCGGTGGGTGATACAGAGAGTGCAGATCCATCTGGCGACGTGGGGGAAACGCTCGTTACCAACAACGGCACAATGACGCGGCGTCGACCACGAACGCGAACACAATGATCACATCGACGGTGGCAAGACGTGCCGCCATGGTACAAATGCGGTAGCGGGACAGGGGACGAGTAAACGGTGGCGAGATGGGGCGACGAATCGACGACTCGGACGCGCCGCCGTTGTACTACAATGCAACAGCGCTTGGTACACAGACGGCGGTGGGACGACGAGCGAACAACAATACATATCATTGCAGTAGTATGATGTATCTACAAAACATTGAATGTGCTTGGCCCAGCAAAATTTAGAAGAGACGTATGAATCCATACATCAAACTGAGTGACACTATCGTCGTCCTCTGGAACAGGTTCAACCAAATACGGGAGGAGTGACTGTGTCAATGGGATAACGGCACGGTATGCACAAGTTTGAAATTGACGTACCTTCCTTTTAAAGACTAAGGAAATTAGGCGAGTGCGAAAACGTTCGCACTCGCGTAAAGGTACGGGTACGGGTCAGCACTCATATACCCGGGGGTATACCAGTGCGATTCCATAACCTCGTTGTCGTTGTCGCTGCCTGCGAGGGAGGAGCAGGAAGAGGAGCTCAAAGTGGTTTGCCAGTGGCAGGGAGGAGTGAACGTACGTGATCGCACGTGGCGCGCTACGTGGTGAGGACGAGTGAGGGTTGCTTGGCAGGCTGGGCTCATCTGTGGTTCAGGTCAGTTCCCACGCCCCTTCGTCACTCATGATGCATCACGCGTCACGCGTCACCCAGAGTTTCTCATTTGCCCGGTGACGAGGGGCCGTGGGAACTGAAGTACTGACCTTCGTCCGCTTGCTCACCGATGTGGCGACACGACGACGGACGACAACGTGGCGTCAACGTTCATCCACGATCCGCTGTGTCTATGCTGCGTCGACGACACGACTACGGACGACTACGTGGCGTCGACTACGACTCGGACCGCGACATCGACACCGGCGACGACGACAAACGACGTGACGTCGCACCACGATGGCATGCCACGTCGCGACAAAGACGCCGACGCCGTCACGCTGCGTCGATTGGCACGACCATCGGCGGACGACGCGACGCCCACCACCCTCGTCCCCGACTCCTCACCCATCCTCACCCATCCCCATCCTCGTCCCTTCGTCCTCTCGCTCAACGTGCAGAAGCAACCACACGACGCGCACAATTGTGTGCGTTGTGCAGTTGCTCCCGCACGCTGCTCTTGTTGTTACCAACAACGGCACAACGACGCCGCGTCGATGACGAACGACCCAGACGCGACGGAATGCCACCACGCGACGCCGACGACGCACGGCACGTCGTGTACATACTACCGAAACGGTCACGGGTACCGTACCCGTACCCATACCCGCTACTACCCGAACCCGCGACAGGTACCTGCAACAAGAGGAGACTCGAGCATTTTTCAGACAGCTTTGTACTCTTTAGTTGTAGATCTACATTCAAGTTTGTAGTACAAAAATTTGTATTTTATTCTAAATCGCGCAGACGAACGCGCGCGCGATCCGCTAAAATATTGCTGTGTATCGCGCGCACAGCCTCATTCTTTCGCGCTATTATTTTGGCACTTGCAGCTCCATACGATCGCCTGCTGAACAACCCGGGCGCCGTAGAGATCGCCGAGTGTGTCGTCGAGGGCGATGTCAAAGTGAGGGTGAGTGGGAGATGTTGAGAGAGGGTTATGATCCGAACTTCGATATTGCGATACTAAGGTAGATCCCGGTATTCCGACTTTTCAACCCTGGATCCAAAATGGGGTTAGTTACCCTCGGAGGCTGCCTCTGCCTTCGGGTAGTTTTGCAGATTCAAGTTAGTAATATGAGCTAAGAGGCCCACGTCTTAGCATTGGGGATTTTCCCTGGTAAGGCTACCCCCCGGCGGGCATCGGCAGCGGCGACTCGGACACCACCCTGTAACATGCCTCCTACACGCGTCTAATATGCGGAGACAATCAAATCTCAGTCCCGACATAATGGTATGATTTCTCCCCTCAATTCTCATGATCCCCATATAGCACAGTACCTCCAATGGCTTTGCAACAAATGTGCCTGTTCGAGCGCATACGGGTATGGGTATCATTACGAGACTTACCGCATTGTGGGATTCGATGAAATTGCACCATCATTACATAAACAAAGAGAAGGCTTGCCTCTCGGAGATAAGGGCTATACTATCATCACACCGTAGTGCAAACTAACTTGGTAATGCAAATATTTTTAAACACAACATTTACTAAGTTGAACACCTTCTGGTCTTTCTACGGTCCTGAAAAAATTATGCGAGATGGATAAGTATCTAATCTAACTAAGGAGAAAACTTGAGGGTGATTGTGACGGCGGTTTGTTCGTGATCTAACGAAATATCAGAGGATGTCAATCTGCACCTGACTTACGAGCCCCAGATCCGAGAGATCCGCTTATCAACTGACGAAGTAGTAAGACCTGGGAATCATTATTTAGCATGTAAACAGTTCCATCATAGTATACCAAGTGAAAGAGTGAAAGACGCACTGGATGAAGTTGTATAAGTGACTATGAAAAAGGAAGAAGAAGAATAAGGGCAAAGGAAAGAAAGAGAAGAAGAAATAGAGCATATGATCAACAACAGCCCGCTGCCATTGGTCAATGCTGCGTTTTGTGCCCGTGTAGTAAGGCCTGTCGTAGAAAGGTGTGGTTCCGAACATACTTCTACCATTCATCCGAAGACCAACGTCCGACCGCCTGAGTGGTGCGAGAGGGAGTGCCGTTGCCAAGCAGTGGCACCACCAGAGCGCATGGAGTAACCAACCAGTTAACGAATTGAAAATTTCGATATCGGAACGTTCCCTTGGGGAACTTGCACTATCCAATGTATTGCGTTGTCACAGAGTCGAAGGATAGAAAGCATAAGGTTGTTACGTGACTTCGTTCACCACGTATCCTAACAAACACCTACGAATGGAAGATGAGCGTCTGAACATCCTGGATAGGCAAGTAGAACGAAGTATATAGCAATCGCCTCCAATGATTATATCTACTAGTTGTTCGACGTGCTCTTTCCGTGGCTTACGAGGTTGCAGCGCTCAGGCCGACACTAGTGGGCTGGGTGAGCAAGGAGGCTTGCGGTTTGTTCTTAAGCGCGTTGGGGTGTATTGGACCGCAATATGATGCGTGAGCGGAAACAGGTCACGAACGTGAAGATGCACGGCAGACGGAGCGCGCGCTGGTGTAAAGCGAGACAGGGGGACGGCAGCGCGTCGAACGCCTCGAAGATAGTGTCGAAGATGCACGCAACTTCAGTGCTACTAGGCTCGATGCCCATGCGCTGAATAAGCGATAAGACCCTGGGCATCAGGTGCTGTACGTGGTACGATAGGGGAACAGCGTGCGAGGCATTCGCGAACGCGATGTTTAGACACGAGGACGCCGCGGTGATTGTCTGGGTTCGATCATCGATGGCGTTGATTGCGAGCTGGCCATGGTAGTCATTACAATGTTTGTGTTCTATCATGCGTACACACCCTGCCGTACACCTTCCAACCACTGCCGCCATTCAGCCCAAGAATAAGAAGGAGATGCTGTTCGCGAAGAAGACGATTCTTGGATACCGAATTGTTGCATGTGACGACTAACACGTTTTACACGTGAAAGGGGAGGAAGAAGAATGTTCGGGTCGCTCCGCATGAGATCGAGGCGTGGGTGGAGCTGGAGTGCGCTGAGGCTCGGGATGCGGAGCAGGCGAGCATGGAGCGGGAGCTGTGGGAGAAGGATGAGGACGAGGGTGAGGCAAAGAGGGTGAACTGTTGGACGAGGTGGTGGTCACTAAAAAGGCGCATGTAGAGGAGCGTGGCAGAGAAGGAGCGTGGGAGGGGGAGCAGCTCGTCATGCTCACCTATGCAACTTGTGAAGCTTGTCCTCTGCTGGAGGGTCCGATAGGAAAGGACACGGGGCTCCACGTCGCGGGGTTCATGCTCAACATATGCAGGAACGACTCTGGCGTGTACATATGCAGCGTGGGGTTACTCAAGGTGCTGCACGAGCTAGTTCAGGACGAGCAATCTTACAGGGTCTATTGCATCAACTACTCTTCGCGTGACTTTGTGACTGCGGACGTGTGGGCGGTCCCGGAGTGTGGCGACCCAACCGATCCGCCGATCTGAGCAGGAGACCGTGGTTGTATACCAGGTAATAAGCGAAGGAGATGGGGGGATGGACGGATTGAATGAAAGTGACGTTTAAGCTTTCAACCGTGACGCACCTCGGATTCGCTAAACTTCTCATACGGGCAAGACACTGGCTCGTTTTCGTCTATCAGGAAGTATTGCTTGGACTCGCGCGAACCAAGGTCATCGTCACGGTAATTCTTGAGCTCAGGGCTGGCAGGGATGGGTCCTGCTTGGCAAGCAAGGTCCGAACCTTGGAGAGTGCTCCGGCGCGCTTCGCATCACTGCTGAACAGAATGTCGAAGATCCACCTGGGTTGGAATACGATGGTAACCCCGGGTGTGTAACGCGAACGACGAACTTGGTGCCCAGGCGTCTGGATCACGGTGAAGAGAAATGCCTCCCCACCGAAGCAGAGGCACCATTTATCAGTGTCAACTTGAAGTCTCTCACTGAGACAACGTTTCCCAAACAGTTCTTCCTCTCCTAACAATGTTCGTTCGTCTTTCACCGGTTTTGATCGCACTGTTCGCCACTGTCAGCGCCGTCGCTGCAGCTTCAGCCAGCGGCTCCGACTGCACTGTCGCGTGCTGCTCGAAATTTTTCTCCACAGCTGTAAGTGGTCGAGTCGCCGTCGTTGAAGAATCCACTGATCACTGGACTGATAATCAGATTGACGATGGCTATAGTGGACACTGGCACTTGCTATGCTCCTACCCGGCGATTGGGGAGAACCCATGCTCTACCTCACAGGCGTGCTGTACCAGAGTCCCAGTGAGTATATAATTGCGCCAGCATCATGACATGCCCTTGAATGAGGTGATCTGACTCGCGGGAAATGTACAGTCTAACCACGCTGGCGACATCATCATCTCTGGCATCTGCGAACGGGTGCGATTCACCCTCTCAACCAGGCAAATGAATCGCTCGGCAATGGAGGTGGTCCAAGGGATCTTAATTTTGATGGCTTTGAACTCCAATATATAATATGAAATGAGATCAGTTTGTTCACATATATCATTAGACCGTTCTCCCAAAATTCAAGTTCGAACCGGCAAAGCCTGAAATGAAATGGGTCTGCGTTTGACAAGCACAAGGCTGCCAGAGGTATCGATCACGTCTGCAAGACGGCGCTTAGTAGGCAGACGCTTCGTGCCGTTGCAGGCTGAATTTCGCTATGAAATTGTTTTCCGCGCGACGATTCTACACAGCAAGCTCGAAAGAGCGTCAGTCCGACGCCGTGCTTGTTCGTGGTGGACGACAAAAAGTTACGCTTCTCACACACGATCGCTGTCTATGTCTGGCTTGTTTAGTTTCTCATGTAGTATCGCACATCCTGCGATAAATGGACATTGTATGTTGTTTGCATGCCAAGTCTCCCCCTGGACCTTTTGCTTTGCCTCTGTATTCTGTCACATAAATTGACGCGGATTCACGTAGTACTAACGTCGAATAACAAGTTCAAAAAGCAGCAAAGTCCTCGCCCATTCGAATGTGATCAAATATTAGTTCCCGGAGCCCAAGAAAAACTGGGCAAAAAACACACTATAAAAAGAGCTCCGTTTTATTTGTCAACGAGCGACATCTGGGCCAAAAACCTTGCTGCATATCGAGTGTCCTCTTCCAGCGATATTATCATGTGCGTTCGTCTTACCCCCGTTTTGATTGTACTATTTGCCATGGTCGGCGCAGTCGCTGCGGCCAACGACGGCCAACTTTGCATGACCGGCGTGTTCTGTGAGAATGTTTGTACTAAGTGGTCGAGTCGTATGTCCGTTGTTGTGGGACTAGTACTGACCGGCAGGAATGGTCAGACTCTAACTCAAATGATGATGGCCATCAAGGCTTGAAGGAACGGGTTGTTAGGTCGTTCCTATTGGTGGAAAGCATTCTTACAAGCGATGTGCTGCAACAATTTTAGATCGCCCGCACCGGCCTGCCCGCCCTTGAACGAGAGATAATCTCATGGCGTGCGGGGGGGTATACAACAAGGCGATGTCGCGGGGATCATCGATCATGCACCAGCCACCTCACCCACTGCCACTGAGTGCAACCTCAGCGGGATCTGGGTCGTAGGAGCTTCATGTCTGTTCATCTTGAACTCGAGCAATGAAGTCAGATTTTCTGTGTCATTGATCCTAAATTCGAGTCTTCGGCCTCACCGAGTTCCTGGACCCTCCGATTTGGGGACCCTGCCAGTGAGGTTTACCATGGCCGGAACCTTTGACCGGATACCGGAAAGCCTGGGTACATTGTGGCGTGGGAGAGGGATACGATCACGCTTCTCTAAGTCTTGGACTCGGAGTGCTCGATCGTTCTATACAGAGAAATCTCAACTCCAACAAAGTCACGAAGTGGCAGTGACTGGGACGCATCCTATGATCGTCCAGACTCTGAGTCTGGTTGATGTAGATGCCTTGAAGATCTGAAACATCGCTGGGAATCGATCGCACTATTCCCGGCGTTCTCCGATTCAGCCCAAAGCGAGTAAATTCTTTCCCGGCTACGTATTGAGGTCCAGAAGGCACGGCGTGTGGGTCCAGGGGTGCCCGGAGGGCTGTGGTATTTCAATTCCTGGACCCTTTAGGGTTCCAGGTTTATGGACTCGGACGGGACATGTCTGTCAGACACTTGTCTGCAATTTTTTGCTCCATTAGGATCATACTTTTGGAGCTTAATTGGGAAATGACTTAGTCACTCCATTTGAATTTGTACTCCGTGAGATCTCTCCTTTGCGCCATTACGACGCCAACGTCCTCTTATCGATCGTCATTATCTTCGCTCCGTTATGGCGCTGCAAACCCCAAATAATCCTCGACTCCCACGAAGTGGAGGAGGGTTGGTAATTGCAGCAAACGTCTCAGGCACCAAGCAGAGCGAAGTGCAGGAACGTTTAACTAAAAAAGGAAATTATTTGCCCTTGTTGTTTTGAGCTCCTCTCGACCTCCATCACAAAAATTGATAAATCATAATAATCCCATGTACATACTGTAGTATGTAGGACCATTGTACCTGATGATATAATGTCAATCGAGCTAACATTGTCGAATATGTTGGCATATACATTATTCGTGTGCACTGATTTTCTCTATCGTACGTGGTACATGAGTATGTATGAGAATATGTTGGCATATATGTTGTGCCCTCTTATTCGTTTGCAGTATTGTATAGCAAGGCAGTCCTGGACTCAGAAAGTCGAAACAGCACACATGATCAATGACGACAAAAGACTGAACAGAGCACGCATCATGACGCATGTTGTGATATGCTGCCGCACGTTCCCGATGATCAGCCAGTTGAGCGGGGCTTCAAGCTTCAAGCTTCAAGGACTATACTCAATCCAATGGAACATCTCATTTGTACATAGTATCACTACTCTCAAATATTATACATCCTTACATTTTCTCGAACCGCTACAACCCTTGGGCAGGTGTCGTCGTGACCCTACGTGATCTTCTTGAGAGCAGTGAATTTCTAACCTCGTCTGCGAGCGCAGGATATACCTGAGGAGAGACGCAATGGAGTCCACCA
>JBBPOR010000255.1:0-28447 GCA_038091555.1 Leccinum sublutescens | reverse complement strand
CTCGAATCAGATGGTCTCAAGTCCTTGGGGGGTTCATCGGATGGCAGTTTCCTTCTTCGTCCCACGGTGGCGTCACGATCATCGCTGACAGAAACCGACTCTGCACGACGGCTGTATGCCCGCGTCAGCGTAGCAGCGTTAGCTGATGGCGCGCTTGATGATTGAAACATCATGCCCAGGGGATTGTGATCTCTTCTTGGGTGGAATCGTTGGCCCTTGGCTGTGTACGGGTTCTCTGATAGGAGCAGATTGGGTCCCGCGGTGGAGGACGGATAATGAGAGGAATCCCAAAGTTGCGATGCCCACACGGGGGGTCTCATCGAAGTCTCCGCAGGGGAGATTGAGGATACACGGAGACCGGGGGAGCTGAGGTAACCATCAGAAATCTCCGTTGGTGATAGCGATCGAGGGAGGGGATGGAGTGCTGCGAAATCAGATGGGGAGAAGGAGGCGTTCTGAGGGAACGCGTGGCTACCATACGGAAGGAAGGCGGGAGGCGATTGTGGGTCTGATTGGGTGCCACGTATCGGGATAGGTGAAGAAGAAGACGGATCCAAGGCTGATACGTGGGAGTCATTCAGCCACTGGGAAAGACTGGAGTCATCGAGATCGAGCATAGGCTGTACATCGTCGAAACCGCCGAGTGAGTTGGAGTCATAGAAGGTGCTGCAGGGGGAGACATCTGGGATGTCAAAGTCTGAGGCGCGACGAGGGGAGGCGGGGTTCTCGGATAGGACAGGGGAGATGGGTTGGTTGTAGGCGAGGTCCCGGGAGAGATCCCAGGTGGGGGAGAGGAGGGATGGGTCGTCGAGGTCGAGGGGGCCAAAGATCATTTGGTCAGTGTCTGTGGGGGAGATGAGGTCGTAGTGGGATGTGTCGACGAAGTTCAAGAGGGGATTCACGTCCTTCATTGAGGTATCTGCGACGGAAGGTGGACGTTTCTGACGAAGAGGATAAGGGGCGGGCATGGCGGAGGGGGTGAACGGAAGGAAAGGAAAGGGCGGGCGACAATTGGCTTTAATAGTTATCGGAGCCGGGTGAAGATTAGAGAGCGAATCGGAGGGGTTGACAGCGGGATTGAAGGATGTGTACGAACGAAAACGAGAAGGTACGAGAGGGGTTCGCCTTAGCGGCCCTCGAATCCTGTACCGGCCTGCCAAACTAGTCATCATGTGCCAACCTGACTCGTCTCGATCCAGCAGTTTGGTTCTTGGATGCCTGCGCGTCTACAATTGGTCGAATGTCGCAAATCTGCCCGGCTGGCCCATCCATATCAGGTCTTCAAAGAAACGCCATTAATATCACTTACACCCACACGTTCTCGCACTTGATTTCGAGGAACATGCACATGTCCGTGCGATCGAGCCGAATCTGTCCGAGCCAAGTTATCGTCAGCGTCTTAGTGATACGGCGCTCTGCGGCGTCACGACCACCTTACTAGTATACGCGCCTCTGAGTAAATTTCACAACGTCGCTAATAGTGTTGGCGGTGCTGTGGCAGACTGTGGGGCGTTGCGTACGCGTAACCTGCCCTCAAGCGTGACCTGAATAGGTAGTTACGACCCAAATCGACGGCCCCATTGTATGTACACATCGCCACCCGCCACCGGTACAACTAATCCATGTGAAGCAGGGCTGTGGTCCTCCTCTTTGTTGGCCATCGCTCTATTTTATTTTTATTCTTTATTCTTTATATTTTATCGTCGAAACCGCATTTGGAAAAAGAGTGAATCGCGAGCACGAGGCTACCAATCACAGAACCACGATGGATTCCACCGACCGATATCGTGGTCCATTGTATACGCTCTTGCCCGGCTGAAAACGGAAACCCCATCGCATCAGCGTAGGTTCTTGGTCAGTTTCTCTGCTCGATGCGCATCCCGCACACGGAAATCACAACCCACCTCCCAGTCTTTCACGTCCTTCATGATCACCCTTTCGCGCTCCAGCATCGCTTGCTCTCTACGATACGCGTCCCGATCGCCCTCGGCGAGAAGCAGCGGAACAAGGTGGATGCGTGACCAAACTTTCTCCCTTTGCAGTTCCCTACAAGGCAACAACAAAATCGTCAGGGTCCAAATCTGTGAAAATGCTCTTTTTCTGGCACGGCCCGAATGAGGCGAATGGAGCTGATAAGAGGTCGGCCGGATCCTCCGCAGAAGGGGACACGTTTCACGATGAGCGCGCCATGTGAAGACACGTTTTACAACCCGCGGACCCCGTATGCCTGTTTGTGAGGATAAACATACCTTCTCTCTATATTTCCCTTTCCAACACGATAGAACCCATACGCGCACACGGCCGTCACCGCACCCAGAATGACTAGGCCACTGGGCCCGCGAAAGGGCAGGTTGCGTTTGTACTTTACGGCCTCGAACCCCCCTGGAGGGGGCATATCCCTGTGGAGCCAGCACTTAGACTGACTGAACATGGAATAGTGCATGCAATTTTTTGACTTACTGCCGGTATGGTATCGACACTGAGGCACGAGTGACAGACTGAGCATTTCCATCGATGTGAAATGGGCGAGACACTCACTCGTTGTGAACGTCGACGGGTGGTGAACGTCGCAGTGTCAATAACAACCCTCGAAAGGGAACACTCTACTGCATTTCAAGACCAGCCCTAAATCCACGTGTAGTCACACAACTTGAACCTAACTTCATACGAAAGATAGAGTTACTACTACTCTAGAACAATATTAATCTGAATTGGTAGATCTAATGACACTCCATTCCCTTGCAACGCCACTCATCGAGCTCTGGACCATGCGAGGGGAAGTTCCTGTGGATTCTATCTCTTGGTAGGTTTGATTCCGAATGCCGTCACATTCGGCGGCACTAACCGCGCTCCACAGGTGCTCAGGTTTGCCCGGTGAGATATGACCAGAATTGCCTAGGCCATAGCTAACTGGTGTGCAAACCGGTTTAAACCTTGTCCAGTACTTTTGAACTTGGTGTTGAAGCGATTAGAAGCTATGATGGCGTAAACATCCGCTTCTTTGGAAACAGAGACTTTTTATGAGCGAGACAGACAGTCCAGACACAACTGAGTAGTTGCTTTGGTGCGCGTGACGATGTGTGAACTAGCTACGAGACACGTCGTCAGGAATTGGTTGTTGCCCTGATTCGAGACTCAACGTCAAGTAGAGGCTTCCAAGTGAAATGCCAACTCAGCGTCTCATGCCGCCCAAAAGCACCGCCATCATGTCCCACAACCAGTCCCCAGGTCCTTCCGCTCTTCCCAGCTCCCAAATGTTCGTTCAGCCAGCCTCGGTCACCCCTTCCGCAAGGCAGAAAAGCAAGGCATATACTACAGGCATCGCGGCTGGCGTCGAAGATGAAAAATACCAAGCAAAGTACAAGGAGTTAAAACGAAAAGTGAAGGAGATAGAGATGGTGTGCCACACTCTTTCCTCTACCCGCTCTTTCTCAAATTTCTTCTTGCAGGACAATGACAAGCTGCAGTTCAAGGTTCTTATGGCCAAAAAATCCATCCAGCGAATGAAATTGGAAAGAGCGTGAGCGCGTCTTTGGTTTTTAACCGCTGCCCATCTCATGTGACATCAGTGTGCTGTACGAGCGACTGTCTGCCGTACCCCCTTCACCAGACCTCCATGGTCATCTGCCCCTTCCTCCCATGCACGGCGGTCCCGGAATACCCTCTCAACACCTACAGCAGGTACTTCAACAACGCGATCCCCGAAACATGGACATCAATGACACCAACGTACCGGACTATGCCCATCCATCCGGTAATATTCGCGTCGTTTCTGGGCCAGACGGCCGTCCGGTCCAAGTATCAGATGGTCCCATTGGGCCGGGGGCGACAGTGCCTCTCGCAGCATCTGGCCCGCATATGTCACGGCGCGGTTCAGCCTCCCATGACTCCCGCCAGCTTCCACCCCTTTCGCAACTGACTCCTGTGCAACATCTCGAACATCCGCGGAGCCACTCCCAGCCCCAGGCTCACACGCCCCATCTTCACCCACACAGCAACGGTTCTGATTCACGTTCACGTCCCCACTCTTCATCGGTGTCCCGAGGACAGGGTCCGCCGCAGGGGTATCACCAAGGAACTCCTCATCCGCAACAATTTACTCCTGATCCTGTACCTTCTGGACAGGGAATGCAAAGCCCCCCTCTCGGCCACGAGAGAGAACGTTCCAGAAGATATGACACTCACGAAAGAAGCACTCATAGCGGCGATCCCTATCCGCACGGGCGACACCAGATGGCACACACGTCACCCCACTCGGCTATCATGTCACCCAACAGCGCTCGCGGATCAACCACGCGTACTCATCATCACCAACGCATGGGACCTGGAACAAACATCAATCATCCAGACTTCGAACACGAGCGTGACCTCGAGAGGGAGCATGGCTGGTCGCGTCAACGCGAACATGATTACGATCGTGAAGCACCACGTGATTATACAAATGCCACCTCAGCCCGGAACTCGCCTCCTCCACACGTGAGGCCGAGGGTTGAAAAGGACTTTCAGGATCATTCCTCTTATCGGCTGCGGGAGGAACCCGTGTATCTTCGCGAGCCTATTGGTCCAGGCATATATGGTCGATCGTCTCGGTCTGATACGCCTGGTTCTGGTTCTGGCTCTGCTGAGGCTCAACCACATTCGCAATACTACGACCGCGAGCGCCAGAGACCCTATGCACCCCGGGGAATAAATCAACCACAAGGACCGAATGAGGATATTGATTTTGTTCACGAAGATGGCCGTTCACACCATCGTGACCGCGACCGTGGTGGATCATACATACCACCTGAACAGCACCGCCCCGCTTTGGAATCCTCGAGAAAGCGTTCTCGTAATGATATGGATATAGACGGGGAGGATGACGCTACTTCTCCCCCCGGGGACAGCTCAGGAGGCGGAGGAGATAGTTCCTTGAGGTATGGAGGGAGCCATCGGACAGAGGATAGAGGATCGAAGAGACTTCATCAGGAAGGTATATCATCGTCCACCCATAGCTATGGGGCACACGACGAACCAGAGGAAGGGCACTCCGGGGAATAGGAGGCTTGGTGAATATACTCTGCGCAGATTCCCATATAGAATTTCTTGTGCTAAAGTGCCTGCAGTTTCTTTGTCTATGCTGGTTTTCCATGTTTATCTTGGTCGTTTCTTCGGGCAATAATATCGCAACTTATGATTGTCTGTGGAGTCGCGAACCACCCCGGTGTCCGATTTCACGGTAACGGATCAACATAAAAGTGTAGATCTCACCACACACCTGACCATTATGAATATGGACAGACCCCGAAAATCACCAAAATTAGCCCCTGGCCAACCAACAAGCTATACAGGGCGACCTGGGAGATTATGACAGGGACAATCCACGAACCGAGTAACCCGAAATGACTCGACAGTCCGCTCCTGTCCCCGGCGAAGCAAGATCGATGACGTCGAATCTCATGCTTTGCATCATCCCCGTCGAGGTACGGCGGCCATAGCTTTGTGAACATCCGCCGATATTGGTGGTTCGACAATTTGGTTTATCCAAATTCCCTCGGTGGCCCGTTCCTACTCAGGTTACGCCCATAAGCCTCAATTCCTACTTTGGTGTACGCAGCTCTACAGCACAGGGCGCTGCTGATGGCGGCCGCCGAGCGGTATATCCGTCACCTTTATCAGAAGGCCAGTGATTCAGAATCAGCTCCATGACTGTGGCGTCACGACTAAGATTTCTTTTGAACTTGAAGCATGGCGCCATTCTTCGATGCGCTCCCCGCGAGAAAGTGTGGCGTGGCATTATGCATCGGTCGCGTCCCCATGGGACCTTGGCGTAGAGGGCTGTACCTGTCTGAATCCTCTCGGCATGCAATAAAGTTATGTGCCAAGGTACGCTGACAGGTGTGTGTGTGCCATACTGACTTCTGCATCGTAATTTAGGGTAGCAGTGCGTGCCATATACCTCCGATGGCAAAGACAATAACGATTACTTACCTTGGCCGGAAAGGTGGCTTCCTTTGTAGTTGCCATTCCGAGTGGCAGCCACTCACGAAGAGGTCTTGCGTAGTTGACATTGCACCATCAGCCCGCTAACCATGACGCGGACGGTCCCAGCCGAAAGTTGCTGTCACTACTCAAGATGCTGCGCACTGCGGTTCAAAGGTATCCCCTCGGCTTCGGACGAGATCTGTTGACTTGTCTGTATGCTGGCCATGTTCAGTTACCTTTCGAAAAACTACGCCGTTGACTCGGACGTGATATGATTGCTTTGTCACCTACCTGCTAGGCCCAGGTTGTCATTACGGTCACAGCGCTTCGCATCGCCTTGGGATGAGGGTGTTGAACGTTGAAGACGAGCTCACATTCAACATAATAGCCAGCAGGTTGTCGGGATCAGTGAAAAGGAGCCAGTGTGTAAAACCCAGCGCACACAGTCAGAGTCCCGCACAACTCCAGCGAGCTCGCAACGACTCCCCGAGAGTCCGCTTCAATTCCTAGTGGTTACGCCACGACTCGTCTGTAAATATCTCAAATCTTACAGACTCCCTTGCGGACACGCGAGGGAGTCATGTTCGTTATCACATCACGATCTCGCCCGCCGACAACATAGACCAAACCCATTGAAGAGAGATCAAAAGAGGATCATATTTTTTTTCTAAATGTGTTTTCCCGTTGGAAACGGATAAGTACATCGATCTGGTGGGAGAGTTGGCCACATATCAATCCACCTCCCTCACCGATACACATGGTCCGCTGCCATGAAAAATCAACTGCTTATACCCGCGGAGGCAGTGAATGACTCACAATAAAGATTAGCGGCGATCTCCGCTTCAGCCTTGTCACCGTTCGCGAGCAATTTTTCTTTGTTATATAAAAGCTCCTCGCGTGTCTCCGTCGAAAATTCCTGATTTTGTGCTAAGAGCAGTGTTAGTATTACTCAAACATCGAATACAAGAATACAAGACTACCCACTTTCAACGATGGCATCGACTGGACAAGCCTCCTGGCAGAAACCACAGTAAATGCACTTTGTCATGTCAATGTCTAGATATGAAAACAATCAAAAGCCATAGTCTTTGCAACTTCGGAGCGAGCATACCGTATTTAGTGGTCCGTCGCGACCCATCTAGACGTGCCTCGCTTTCAATGGTGATAGCTTGAGCAGGGCAGATCGCTTCACAGAGCTTGCAAGCTGGCATGAAACATCAGGCGAGCATATTGGGCGATTGAGGAGACATACCGATGCAGCGCTCCTCACCGCTTGGGTACCTCCGCAGCGCATGTTCACCGCGGAAGCGAGGAGACAGTGGACCCTTCTCGTACGGGTACATGATAGTATAAGGAGGCCTAAAGAAGTTTTCCATAACAATCCACATTCCTACAAAGCATCAATGACACTGTTTGGACGCCTTTCGAACCGCTCCCATACCTCGGAGGATTTCGGTGAAGAAGAAAAGGTGGACTGCTTTGTCGATGGCACTTGGTCCACCCTTGTACGAATCGATGTGCTTGTCGGGCTCATCCTGTGCAGTCAATGTACCTGTAGAAGCGGGTGACTTGATTTTGACTGGACCCTCTAGACTGTCATGTCTGTTGAGCGGTTCGGCATGAGAACAACGGGTAGATGAGATGCTCCGGTAAGTAATTAGTACAGAACGGAGCGTAGCAGAAGGTTGGAGGGTCGGCAAGCGATGCGAGAGCCCGACACCAAGACGTGTGCGGGCAAGAGACATTGTGTAGTCACCGAACACCAAGACTTTGACCAACAGAAGTGTGTGACAGGTTGTCACGCAACAGTGACGCATATTTCTCAGCCAATTATCTTTCGCGCATCTCGTCATCCCGCTCAGTGCTGATCATGTCCACTTCAAAAGCAAAAGTAAAGGCGCAGCCGCTTTCAGACCAGGGTACGACGAATGCCGCATCCATCTTGCACTGCCTCATCATGCCAGACTAGATAGAGATACAGCAAACATATTCTCGTTTCCAAAATGACTTGCAAACCCTTGCTGGGAAGATAGGCGAACTCGAGCAAGAATCTGAGGAGCATACGTGGGTGTTCTCGTTACCATGGCAAGACTATGATCAAGCTTGGGATCAGATTGGTTCTTTCAACATTGGATGAGGCCCTAGAGGAGGAGCCTGATCGCAAATGTTTTCGTTTGATCGGCGGTGTGCTTGTTGAACGTACTGTCAAGGACGTCGTTCCAGCATTGCAAACGAATCGCGATGGAGTGAGCCGGTGCTGTCCCTGGCATACTTTTATGAATCTAATGAGTGCTGTTCAGATAAAGAAGGTGATCACCACCCTTACGGAGCAGATCAAGTCGAAAGAACAAGAATTCGAGAGTTTCAAACGAGAACACAGCATACGTGTGATCAATAAAGCATGATCTCGCCGAGCGCAGTGGGTAATTAGTTTCGATGCTGTCTATGTGGTGAAGTCTCAACTCCTCCGCTAGTCATGTCCATCGACATAGCAACGTTACTTGCAGCAATCGTTTCTGTCAGTGGGGCCGCGTATGACCACTCAGAAAGGACATGTGTCCGTTATTTATATCTAATTCCAACGCTGGCGACCATGACAGGTTCGCAGATCCGAAACGACCAGCCTGAGATCGATTGAGGCATCCAAAGCGCGAAAAATACTGTCTGCGTAAGGGCTTTAATTGGAAACATATTCCTCATGGCCTAACTTCATTCGTCGGAGAGTACCGTTATGTAAGCTAAGTGGTTTTGCCAAACGCCCATTGGATCTACAAGCTTGTGCCTGTGCCTGTGATGTCAAGCTCAGTTTTGGCTCAAGCGATGTCTGGTCTGGCTGTTCGACCGCGTTTCTACTAAAGTGATTCCCATTCTAAACGAAAGGTAAGTTAATCGTCGAATATGCACAAGTCTAGCAATCGGAAGCACCAACATCCTTCGTTTGAAGAAGACTAATACTTGTACCGTGCAACGAGGGATTTATTTGAACACCACGAGGCACTGGGACACGGATACTTACAGGGAAACGCCGATATCTGTCACCGAATATGGTACTCTATCGTGTCGCATCGGCCGGACTTTATCGCATCACTCTGCGTTTGGTGTGGATTCGGCGTGGGCCTGGGTTGCCAGTGCGACACTCCTTCCAATATTACTAGGATACCGGTTGAAGCTCCATGAAGCCAAGTTTCAAAGTCTCTTCCTCCTTGTTCCGCTGTTCTCCTCCGCGCTGGAGGCTCCATATCGCCTTGTCGCTCCTTAACTCAGTATCAAGTCACTCCTTTCTCATCCGGTCGTAGTATGCGTGCATTCTACGTGGTTGCCGTAATCTTGTCCATATGTTGTGGGATCGTTCTCGCGGCCAACGATAGCTATCTCGATACCTATGAGCAGACTTTCCTGGAGTCCCACAACTCCGTTCGCTCAGGTTGGCATGCCCAACCCTTCAACTGGTCAACAACCTTGACTACCAAGGCTAAAAAATGGGCGAGTGGTTGTCGCTTCGAGCACACGAACGGGCAGCTTGGACCATACGGCGAAAATATCGCAGCAGGAACAGGAAATTTCACTCCCAGTGATGCAATGGATATGTTCATGGCTGGTCTAAGTGAGTCCTCTTACGACGTCATCGGCTGTGCCTAGCTTCTCACCTAATATTTATTAGAAACCTTCAATTCCACTAACCCTACATTTTCCGATTTCACGCAAATAGTATGGCAATCTACCAGGAAGATTGGGTGTAGCTCGGCTCAGTGTAGCGGAATATTCGACCCGACGTTTGGAGTGGCAACAATGCATGTCTGCTTCTACGAACCTGTTGGCAATGTGGTCGGTACTTTGTTGTCAGTTATTCAAACCTATCTGGCGTGCCTTAGACTCACGATCACCTTCAGAGACAACGTCGGAATCCACTGATTGTCAATCTGTCGATCAATTGGTTCATCAGCACTTCGATCATTTCATTGCTTCGTTCTATTGTTTAGCATTTTGTGCAAGCCGTCAAGTAGTTCTATCTCCTGTCCGAGCTACGTTTCAATCAGGTTATTAATTTTGTGTTGTTTCACTCGGCGTATGCCAGTTAAGGGTGCAGGGCCGCCTCTTGTATTGTATACGGCGTTGTGTTGTCGAATAGCAATGATAACCTTGGTGTGTAGTGACTGTAGATTGCGGATCTGAGTTTGGCCCCCGATCACCGATCGTGGCCAAGCCATGATGCACGACCAAGCAATTCTAAATCAAGAGAGTCTTTCCCACGGAATCGACACAGCAATACTAATCTCAGGCTTCTCAGTTCGACGTCACCGGCATGGCCAACTTGCATTCGTCGACGTCGACAGTCAGCGATGTCGGTCTCATCACTGCTACACAATCTATCACACTGGAAACATTACCAGTTGAACTGCTAGCAGAGATATTCTCCGAGCTTGATCTAGCCTCTCTCATATCGGTCTCTTGTCTCTCACGTGGGTTCCGAGCTCTGACTGCCGACGCCTCCCTCAATCTTTGGAGACATCCTATACTGCGCAATCTTCACCGATGTATCTACGAGAAGTCGCTGTTCCACCTTAGCGTCCGTCCTATCGTGCCACGGCAGAATTGGATCGAAATTCTCACTTTCGCGTCGCCGAGTTTTCTACTGTTTAGTAGCAGTTTACCCAACTTGAAGTCGTCCGAATGGGAAGAATGCTTTCGCAGGAGATTCCTACCTAGCTGGACCAAATGGAAAAAGGATGATTCGTGGAGAGAAACCTTTATGAAGTAGGAGGTCCTTCAAATCGATGATGGGACCCCCACCTCACACGAGACCTTTTTCAGAGTACTTTATCGCGTATGGCATAGGAGTCGTTCATCCTGCACTTCAGATGAATCTTGGACAAAGTAAGGACGTCAAACTAGTCCAAGTCCACAGTCCAACTGCTGATCTTACCAACAATATTATCGTTTCCAGGTATATCGTGCTGAACCGCAATGGAACCGCAAATGAACTCGAGGCTGCTTCGCGAAATTTTAGTCCTTCGATGATATTACATGAAATGAAGTCAGTATATCATCGATTCGTGAAAATTCCTCCAGCTTACACTAATCAGGCTTCAGAATAATCTTGCACATCTGCCAACTCAAATACGAGTCAGCCATCATCTTGCCGTTCTTTCAGCAACTGACATTATCTCCCATCTCAGGTTGTCCTGCAGTTGACGGATGTCCGTATTATTGCTCTAGGTACTATAAGTCGTCCTAGAACAAATCATCCGGTAAACCGCAACGCTCATGCATTCTTGTGCCCTCCTGGGCTTGGGGCTTCCGATACTATCGTTGACGAAGATGGTACGGCTAACTTTTCAAATTCAGGCAGCTCAAGAACTGGTGAATGCCCTTTCCAGCCTTTAGTCAGTTTGACGTTGAATCGAACCGATTTTCAAATTCCTCAGCGCAATCTAGTACCGCTTACCGTTGCCTTTCGCGTCCTACGCCTTCGTATTCTCACAGAAATTATCCAATGCATACTTCCGGTGGGGGCGATCAAAGGTGGCATCCGAACCTCACACCAGAAGAAGGCATGCATTGGATCAGAGGGCTTATGTATGACCAACGCACTCTACCATTTATTCTCTGATTTTTTATTCACAGGGTCACCGCACAGTTGCGGCCTGCAGACCCTCCTGAATCCACTAGTGGGCGGCGCCAAGGTTTTGAGTTGCTCGGTGGGATTGATCATGCGCCATTTGCATCATTCACTTGGCAAGATTTTTTGGCGATTGCACCCTGGTTGGAAAAGGGAATTACGAAGTGTATCTACGGGCAAGGTTTGGGAATCCAATAGTGTGCTCCCTCGTGTCATGATTTCGAGTGGTAAAGGTTAAAACTCTAACGAGAATTTTGTGCCTTGATTTTCCAGTGGACGCTGCCCATAAGGGATATAGCAATTGGTCAATCTCTTGCGGTATTGTTTAGTGTGGCTGTTCCGTCACAGCGATCCACGAACCTCAAACACCTTGTCTTGACCGAGGTGAGACATAATCTGTGTTGTTTGCGGAGACGTGAGATGGTCCGATTTCTGCCATATACAACGTCGATTTATTGTTTTCCTTGGGTATGGCGGCTGAGCTTTGTTTTTCCTGTTAGATACACTGACACTTCTCGGTCCCGTGAGACACGGGGCCAGGGGTAATGTCTAAATGCCCTTCTGCTGGCTGGAGCTCAGAACAATGGACGACGATCATTTCTGAGGAACTTCATCTTCATATGGTTGGTCCGATAAAGTATCCTTCCCCCATTTAAGCGCTCGCTCTGGGGAGGTATCCTTCATTCCTTCTCTTCATATCCGTTGACTGACGTTGCGGGACTTCGTCTATACCCTATTTTCCGATCATTCATTATGTCCGAATCTCGCGTAAGAGCCTCCTGGAAAGTCTTTTTTTGACGTCGCTCACATGCTGCGCTGCATTGACAGTGGATCTGCCAAACTTGTTCTAAACCCTTTGCACGCAAAGGTGACCTTACCCGGCATGAGGCTCTGCACCTTGGGATCAAGTAGGTTTCTCTCGACTCCTCAGGGGCTCCGTCTGTTAATATCTCCTATAGGCCACATGTCTGCGACACTTGTGGAAGGGGATTCTCACAGTTTTCAGGCTTGAAAACCCACTGCAACACTCAGTAGGTAATTTGAGATTGACTGCTGCTGCGTGCTAACGGGGAGAGTAGTACCAGGGCGAAGCCTTTTATGTGTGGCATTGGAACCTGCAAGAAAGCTTTCGGGGACCCTTCTTCGCGCACTCGCCATAGAAAAGAGATTCACATGAGCGCGGGTGTATATAAGTGTATCATTCCCGACTGTGGAACAAGGTCAGTGGGGCGCTGAACATCTCATTGGTCTTAAATTCAATTCTGAACCTTGCAGTATTAAACGGCGGTCCACATTCGTCGCACATCTGCGAAAACACGGACTCGATCCGAGGTCGCTCGATTTGCACGACATTCAGAATGGCGGAGGAGGGATCTCTGCATCAACCCACTTCCCTTCCCCCGATGTGGAAGACGAGGTTCAGCATACCGTAGAGTCTCGGAGTGCGTCCCCACCCTTCCTTAGTGACAGTAGGTGACACCGTTCCGCTCCCAATTACCTGCTAATTGTTTGCAAGATGCTGGATATTGCTCCTTGGGTCACGGCGGCCGGGCGAATCATGTTGCGGAAAGTAACGGATGGTCGAGCGACAGTTCATTTGACAGTCGACAGGATACATGGTCCCCTGCCAATGATGCCTTGCTCCTAGACTCCACGTTTGATCAGATCATGAACGTTGGACCGTCTGGCCTTCCCAACGACATTTACCCCTACGCGCCCAGCAACACCTATTGTCCCGACAACATTTTTCCCGCAACAACTGACTATCATTTCCCCGCCAACGCTCCTTTTCTACACCATCCGGTGCTCGATCCGTTCCTAGAAGGCGGAAGTGATGGATTCCAATCATCATCGTCATCTCCATCATCGAGGCATTCAGCTCTGTATGCTACTGACTTTAATGACGACGTGGCGTGGCTGGCGAACGATTCATCGCAGGAGTCACTCCTGTACGCAACTCCGCATATGTGATACCAGACATTGTACTACATGACAGACATTCCAGTTCCCGGACCTGTTCTAGTACATTTTCTACTGCGTTGCCGTCTCGATAGCTAGTTACCCTTTGGACACTTATTACCCGCCTGTAGCTCGAGATTTTAGATCGGATTATACCAGTTGCTACTACCAAGTTTGTACTTAGCGTGGGTTGCGATCAACAAAGACGCGTTAGTGCAACAAGAGCAAATAACGCCTCCGATTTATCCAGGCCCCGGGCTGTTAGCTGGAATTCGGCATTTGCCCACAGTACTGTCTCTCATAATAAAGCTCCCCCAAATCCGCAGCTGCCTCCAGAGATCCCTTCTGGGCGAATACAGCATGTTGGCGTCTCCCTTGTATCCCGTCCCCCCGTTTTCTTCCCAGCTTCTGTCCGACGATCATGTGCAACTGAAACCGTCCAAAGACATCGATGCATTCAACAGCCTCCTTCCACCCCCTATCGAATTCGTAGAAGGATCATCATCTGGCGTTCTCGCAGTTGCAGAGGGCAGGTATGATCCCATCAATGGAACACCAAAGTCCAGCAAGGTGAGTTGTTCACATCTCGCACACATATACCACCTAATATCATGAATATTCGCCAGTCGTCCTTGGATCAACCGAAAACACCATCTACGCCGCAACACCCTCCTCCCAAAACTCCTCTGACAGCTCGAAACCCGAAGCACTCGCTATACAATGGTATTCTCGAATTCACATTTCCATCGGGCCTCGATGTTGGCCGCGGTCTCCACAACATCGGAAACACTTGTTTTTTGAACAGTGCATTACAATGTCTCCTCCATACGCCACCACTGTTCCGTGTTTTGCAAGCGCACTCCAAAACGGACCCCTGTGAGCGCCCTGCCAACTTGTGTGGACGACAGTTTTGACTTTGGACTTTTCAGGCCGCGTCAAGAACGGATTCTGTATGGCATGTGGCCTGCGGCAGGTCATGTTAGACTCGTATCAAAAGTCACACCCATTCACTCCTTATCAAATTACATCCAAATTACAATGCAAGTTCCCTCTGCCCAGTTGTGTCGATGATGCTAACCGACAACGATAGACATTGCAAAACATATGCGCAAGGGCCGACAAGAAGATTCACACGAATTTCTCCGTTACGCTATTGATGCGTTGCAAAAGTCGTGCTTGGCTGGATATTCTCAGTATGTTTTTCTCGAAAGTTCTGGTTTCCATCCCTTATCCACTGTTTAGAAAAGTCGACCATAAGTTGGCCGAGACAACATGGGTGCACAGGATTTTCGGTGGACGACTGCGTTCCCGGGTGACATGTCGCGAATGCAGTCATAATAGTGACACTTTCGACAGCATGCTAGACATTAGCTTGGACATCTATGGCTCGTCGACCTTGAAGGATGCACTCAGGAAGTTTGTCGCCGTCGATTATCTGAGGGGCTCAGACAAATACAAATGCGAGAAGTAAGTGGTTCAGGTAGTAGTTGTGGCCTGTCCTGCTGATCATCATTTTGATTGAAGATGCAAAAGAGCTGTCGTGGCTGAAAAGCGTTTCACTATCCACGATGCTCCTGCCGTCCTGACAATACATCTAAAACGGTTTTCTCCACTTGGCCGCAAGATTGGTCACCATGTCCATTATGACGAACGTCTGACGCTCCAGTCTGCGATGAGCGAAGGACAATATGGACCCTCCTATTCACTATACGGTGTCATCTGCCATGCTGGAGGTGGACCAAATTCGGGCCACTACTTTGCCCACGTCAAAGCAGGGGATGGCCGATGGTACGAAATGAACGATGACATGGTCTCGCCCCTTCATTGTACTCCTGTGGGCATGAAGAACGCATATATCTTGTTTTATATGTGTGATAGGGGCCAGTTACTCGAGGGTGCTATCAACCGCTCAAGCCAGGTAGTCGGGAGCGCCAAGAGCAGCATCGTTGGCGGTATGAAGAAGCGGAAGAACGTTGATCTAGACGAAGAGGACGTTGGTGTCAAGGCTGAACGCCCCTTCATCGGCCCTCTTCTCCCTTCACCCATACCTGACAACGTCGATGACAAGCAATCAGCTACCACGGCTTCCGCGTCCGACCCTCAGGCCGTTAACTTGAAAAAGAAGATTGCTGCAATAACAACCAGACCAACGGCTGCTCTCGCAAGTCTTTCCCAGTATGACGACGACGACGACGACGACGACACCGGCAGTTCATCAGAATCCATACATCTGGGGTCAAAACCTACAACGAGCATCGAATCATCCCCTCCACCTCCACCCTCCACTGATGCACCCCCTTCACCCTCGTCCTCGGATCGCACCTCCACTGCCCAAATACCTACTTCCCCTGATACCTTTCGTTCCAATGGGATTGATCCCAGCAGTTTCTACTCGTCCCATGCAAAGAATGAGAGGAAGCGTAAATCACCATTTGGCTATGAAGAAGATCAAAAATCTGACTCTAAGCGCTACGCGATATCACCCATGCAGACCCCCTCACCCAAACGTGCACCTCACGGACAACGCAAGAAGTCCTCTTTTGGTGGTGGTGCTGTAAATCCCTACTCTCGACTCGCTGGGCACAATTCACTTCGGAATTCCGACTTCCGTCACAGACCAAGGCAATATGGCAACAAACGGAAAAGAATGATTATATAGTCATGTATTACTTGCTGTATTATGCACATGTAATAATCATTGCTTCTCCAGCGTGTAGCACTAGTTGGCGACCAATTACATAAATGAAGGCAACAAAATCGCGTTCATAGCTTCGCCGTTAGCTTGTCCACCTTGGGACTGTCGCCTTGCTCGTCCCACCAGATAACGGAAACGGTGGTGTCATCACGGTATCGGCGAGCAAAAGGGGAAGGTATGCTCATCAATTTCCGGAGTGCAAATGTATCGCCCCCGCCAAACGCGTTCCGAATTAGGTGAACGCCTAGGGCATCATTCCCAAAGGACCAAGAGCCCTCGGAGTTTTCCTTCATTTTATCCTTGCCTTCGACAGTCGGTGATCCAGATGAGGTAGGGACCAATTTCTGAAGCTGTGCCTTGGGAACTGTTCCTCTCAGACCTTTTAGATGTCCACCGACAAGCGCGACCACCTCCTCCGAGCTCAACTTATCCCATAGGCCATCGGTGGCGAGTACGACGAATCTGGGACCAAGTTTCGAAGTATTTGAGGAATCATCGTCGAAAGAAAACTTGCGGTGAGAGACGACCGGGGTTGCAGTGACATACGGCGGTGTTTTCAATAATTTCGGAGGTGGCCGCAACGGCTGGTTGTTGCCGATCATGAATGCCTGACTCAAACTTTACGATGGGTGTTACTTGGACGTAAGTGATATGGGACGAATCGTGCTCACACTTCCTGAACTTCGCGTGGCCACTTGTAGCGGGCATCTCCGAACGCTCTTGTAGGCTCCAGACCACCAAGAACACGGCCAGAGCGGATTACGTCCTGGGCTTCGTTTGGGGGGTGTTCTGACTGCATCCTGTCCAGGCATTAGACGTAAGGGAGAAACTGCCGAATACAGTGCACTTTACCTCTTCAACTCATTCGGGTTTCGGCCCGTTTGATCCTCGCTCAACACCTCGACCCTCCAAGAGCCCGTACCATCCGCAGACTCCTCCCAGATACCCGCGACCGCCCGACTATCCCCAGAGCACGCGACATATAAGTCTCGCTGGGCTGTGTCAAAGACGGCCATCAAAGCGCAGCTGCCTGAATGGGATATAGACGCGTGAATTTAAAAAAGGGACGCGTCGACATACCGGAAACCGCAGGAAGCATCGTGGGTAGCGCGAGCGGATGCTCACTCAAATCGGGAACTATTCTCTTCTTCAAGGACTCTTTATCTATGTTGTTGGCGAGAACTTTCAATGGCGCATTGATCAGCTCTTCGTCGAGTTTGGTGAAAGCGTCTTGTATGGCAAGGGAGATAGTTTGTGGATTTTGTACTCCAGGTTTTGATGATACAGAGCCAGAAGATCCATGAATGAGTGATGAGAGTTGAAACAGAACAGCGTTGATCAATGTCTTGGAAAGAAGGTGGGAAGTATGAACGCCGCTGTGACCATCCATGACAGCGAAGAGCAACCAGTCTCCAGGCCCCTTTGGGTCCGAGCCTTCGCGAGCGACGACGGCCTCGGCATGGGCGTCTTCCAGCGGTTCATTCGCTGCTACGGATGCGGTAGTGTACTTCCACATTAAACCTTGTCGCGTGGCTGTATCGGACTTCACATTCGCGCTGAGACGCTCGTCGACAACACCGAGTGGCAATAAATGGAAGGTCTTGGTGGTCATGACTGGAACACCATTGGCACCCAGTGCTTTCACGGGCAGGTCGAATGTCTGCGGCTTGTTGTAGCGGTAATAAAGGTATGTTGGGGCGCCAATAACAACAGTGGTAGCAGCCAAGGGTTTCCAAATTCTTCTGATCATGTACCACAGAGAAACTGATCCGGGCCTGTATATTAGCGGTCTCGCGGGTGGACAAGTGCGGAGACTCACTAGTATTGTTCTTGTAGTGGTCCTAGTGGAGTTGGAACGCGGACGTCACGTGCGTTGACCCAGATCGATTAGATTCCCACCGCACGCCAGCCCACCCAACTTGGATCAGTACCACGACCTCCTTACACCACTTTCCCTGCCACAACACCAGTCGCGTCATTCTGCTGCCTATCGTACAGTTTTTCAGTCAGATGTTCAGCGTGAGATATCATCATGCCCAAGACGTGACCATGTCAGAGGATGGAGTCGTGGAAACGTTGCCTGGGCACTGCCATGACCCGAGTACCGGCGAAGACCACGACAGCATAGAGCGTGAATCTCTTTCGCAACCTTTGGCGAACGTGAGTCAAGATATGTGTCCGATTGTCACTGGTGTAGAGCCTCAAGTTTATCCTGCATTGTTGCTCTCCAAGTCCCCTGCAGACACGGTCTCCGAAGAGTGTTCGCAAGTGCCTGCCGCAGGCAGTGCGCAAGTGGCGTCCTCACAACAACAACCCTCCCCAGAGTATTTGGCGTCTCTGGGTGTCAAAGTGAGAGACTTTGCGTATCAGAACACCCTCCCCGCGATCGCACCGGTCCCACGTGTCCCCCGACAAGTGCAACCAGCACCCCGAGCGCTGAAGCGTGCGCAGAGAGACTGGGATGACGGAGGCCCTTCGTCGCCATCACAACTACCGTCGGGGCAGAAAGGATCCAAGAAACCCCGATCACTAGAGCGCCAACCAACAGAGCCACTCCAAGATTCAGAGCCAGTGATCCGGCGCACCCGGGCCTTGGAGCGAATGTCAGTCAAGAGGTTTTACTCCATCATGACCCCGTCACCACGAACTTTGGCAAGCCCACCACGCATACGACCTTCCGCTAGCCCCCCAACGTCACCGCTGACGCCGCCACTCTCACATCTTGAATCTCAAGAATCAGATGTTGTTCGCACCCCCTCCGTATTCCCGTTTGCCATGCACGTAGATGATACCAGCAAGATCCCCGCCTCAGAACTTAATTCAGCATCACAGTCTGTGCCCTTTCATTCCGTCCTGTATACCCGCATTGCATTGGGCTCGCTTTCGTCCCTGGGTGGCTCTCCCGCTCCAGTTCTACCACAGGTTGTACCGTCTGCTCCCCTGATAAGTCCGTTCCTTGAAGTTCCATGCGAAAACAAGGAGTCGGGGGTGGTTCCTCGTGTTCGCAAGCGTCGCCGTCGTGGGACTGTAGAAGCGACGGCCCCGTCCAATCGGTATCAACTCCGTCAGCGGCCTACCCCATCTTCTCGTGCACCTAGCATTTCGCGGTGCTCGCATGAAGCGAGCAATTCGTCCAAGACGCATCCAAGACGCAGCCGCCGCGTGCGGTGAAGCAATGAAATTCGGACAGCATGTTACATACATTCCAGGATTATTTATTTCTTATTGCTGTTGTGCCAGTAGTCACTTTGTCGCTGGAGTGGTTTTTTTTTGTAACAGTTCCCCTTGATCACATGAATTACAAGGTATTCTAAGGTGGCAAGGAGTAGTACTAGTAAGATATGCATGTTCTCGTTTGTCCAAATGAAGCGATATCAGTGCGGAGTTGTGCGACCCTGTACTATCGGAGATGAGTCTCAGATGTATGAAGATGATCGAGCACGGGGGAGGCTCGGCACCTCGGACGTACACAAAGATAAGGTCCAGGACGGGGATTAGACGCTTGTGTCGGGCTGAGTCGGATCGGACAGGTATGTAAGTGATTGAAAGGCCAAAATGAGGATGAAGGAGATACGCGAGCCTGAGATCTGGTGATCTACGTAGTATTAAAATGGTAACATTCACTGCTGAGTCTCATCATCATAGTATCCTCCCCCTCCACATTGATGGCAGCATCCAACTTGAACGTCACCATCTCCCTCCTCCCCGTCTCTCTCTCACTCGTACACATCCCTCGCTCCCGTCTCCCACAGCTATCTCACCCCGTCCTCAGGCAGATCCTCCAGCCTAACCCTGTCTTCCTCAATGTCACCTGCAACGAGATCGAGCTCAGTCTCTTCGCGGAGCACCACATCCTCGCAGACTTCGAGCTCATAGCCAGACACGACAGGCAAAGACTGCGATCTCGCCCCACTTCAGCCTCTGCTCGCAAACGTCCTGCATTGCACGACGACGATCGAGTCGAGTTTTCTTGCGAAAAGTGGAAAGTGCTCCAGCTCGACTCTCATTCCGATCAACTCGGTGCGTCTCGCCCTCCAGGCCTTGCATGATATTGACGAGCCCGCGTACTAAGCAGACAATTCCGGCGCAAGAGTGCACGAACTCTCCGCTCCCCTAGCCGCTGCAGGCATCTCCATCTTATACCAGTCATCGTACATGAGTGACTTCATTTTCGTACGCCAGTCTTGCATCACTCACTCCCTCACGTGTCGCTCAATCCATTTATTTTCAGGTTAAGGAGTCCAGACTGCGGGAGGTCATGTCGCTGTTCGGGGCTGCTGGGTTCGACCTGTATTCCTCTGATCCAGAACTGTTCATGTCGAGAGTCGCGTCCCCTCTCCTGTCGCCAGTCCTAGCCGATTTATTTCAAGTCAGTGACATTGGCCCAGAGTTCAGTCCCGAGTCAGGTGCTGTTTTGACCCGGACTCGGACCAGCACCGACCCTTCAGCCGCAGCTTCGTCGTTTCTCCGTTTAAACCAAGATACAGACAATAGAAATGGAATTGGACGAGCTTCATACTATCGCCCTCCCTCACGAAACAAGACCCTTTCTCCTTCATCCACCGAAGTTACCATTCTACCCTCCAAACTTGCATGCGTCGGGTTAGCTGACGAAAGCGTCGATAGCTGGTCACTCAAAATTGTTAAGCTCGTTGCGTTTCCAGACCTCATTCCCGAGAAAGAGTCACGTCCAGGATGTGACAGCACTGCAACAAAGATCTCGATGAGTAAAAGGCTTCAAGAAGTCACGATCCCTTCTTTCCTGTCCTGGCCGCGAAGAGGCTCATATTCAAGTGACTCTGTCTCGTCTTCGAGCGAGAGTGACGAAGGCTACCTCTCCCATTCTCCCCGTAGACATTCTCCCTCGATATTGCCAGCAACTGCCATTTCCCGCTCGTATCCCGACATCTCTCGTGCAATCCCGTCACTGACGCCCTCTTTCAAGCCAGCCGCTAAACACCTAATTTCGCACGTGTCTCCGCTCTCTCCTGTGGAGTTGAAATCGTCTTTCAACCGAAGCGCTATTCATTCGCCTGCGGTCAAACACACGAATAACATGTGCCCCAGGGTATCGTTTTTTAGTTTTACCCGGACATGCGAAGGCTCCTCTTTGACGACGGATGTGTCAATCCTCGCCGCCCTATTTCCACCGGGAGAAAGACACATGCTCATCTGTGCAGGGGAATTAGATGCCCTTGATATGCACGCCGACAACTCGGATTCGGATTCCGACCAAGATCAAGACAGCGAAGCACTCTCAGAAGGCGGAGCCTTGAAGTGTCTTCAAATCGATTTACGCCGCTTTGGTTTAGGTAAGTATGATTTATCAGTCTGTTTTCGGCGCGCGAAGTGACGTCTTCGTACTTGCCGCTCCGCAGATAAGCATGGTCTCGTTAGTCGGTACTCGCGAGTTCTGGAAGAAAACGGAATCAATCACATGTACAGCTCCACATTCAAAACCGCCAATCTCCTTGTGGGTCGTTATCTTTCCGTGAACCTGACTTCTTGACAATCCCTGTCATGCAGGTTGCCAAGTCACACGCTAGTCGCGCCCGCAATCTTCTGGAGTTATGCTGACGGATCCGGATCATCTCCTAAAACTGAATCCCCCACTCTTGGAAAAGTATCAACTCATCAAGGTACCACTGTCATATATCTGATATTCTTATCTCTCGAACAAGATACCCGCCTCTTTTGTACACGCCCCACTACACTCTTTCTCCTCTTCAATTGTTGTTGTTACACTCATGGAACTGCATTGGCATTGGTTTACGACGAAATGAATATCTTGGTTTTTTTATTGACCTTCTGGACAGATCGAGGCCCTTTGAGTTGTGCACGTCGACTTTTATTGTGTATGCGAATTGGGGGAGGGGGGACCGTATATCACTGCCTAAGCCCAATTGACGCCTCGATTTTCCGCGCGTAAGATTGCATGCGATGTCGGGAAGCTGATGGACCGTTTGGGATTGAAGGAACCCTTAATCTGCAGCCAGAGGCAATTGGATGATATACCTATCACATTGACCTCGACGCACAGGAACGGTCCCACCTGAGGAGGCGGCATGACTGGTTATGAAAATCTGCTACGCACAAAACACGGCGAGGCAAATTTGGTGTTCGTTAATTCAGGGAGGGCCGCCTCGATGTTATCACTAGACGAGAACGCGTCTTGCCAGGCGAATATACTAGCAAGCAACATGATCGATCCCCAGAAAGCTCTGTTCTGTTTCTCAACCCAAAGAATGTACCAGTGAATTCATCTGATAATGCTACCTCAGTCTAGAACAGAAGTGAAACCCAAATCCGTCAGGAAAGTCAATCCACTTTTTTGCTTTGTAGTAAGACCATCTCATCCTCCCTGACAGCCGTCACCTTGGTAAAGTCTTTCAGGATGAAGTCTGCGTGCGTTAGCTACACGTTGGCATGTCAGATGGGTCAAAAACGATGAGTCCACTAATGCCCACCTTCTGTGCGAGGTCACGAAGGAAGCTTGGGAGCAACTTCATGATCAAAGCCGAGTAAGTATAAAATGGCAGATGTATCGTCCGAGATTCCTGTGAATCCAAGGCAGCCATGATTGCCTTCACTACGGTCACTGGAGCCAATGAGGGTACAAAGAACCGGAAGAAGACATTGTCTGGGAACACCGCAGTGGAGAAGAGAGGCGTGCAAACGTGGCCGGGACAGACCAGTGTTGTGCGAATCCCCGGTGCACCATACCTTTAAACCACTCTAAGTCGGTAAGCATCGCCTCATCGAAGAGTGTGCATACCATTTGTCCAGTTCATAGCGGAGTGACTCATGCACATTCAGGAGAGCGGCCTTGGAAGCACTATAGTCCGCTAATAGAAGATTCAACAACAATCCATCGACTCAACGAAGGTGCCTACACATTTGAGCGCTACCGACGTATCCCATGACAGATGCCAAGGTAACCTAAGAAAGCGTGAGTAACGATTGCGGTCCTTGGAGCGGGTGTCTCGTACGATATGTCCGCTTTTCCTTTCAATCATTTTGGGCAGGAAGGCTTTGAGCGTCCAAAAATGAGCGAAGGTATTCACGCCAAAAGTCCTAGATATCCATTGAGTCAACGATATGTGGCTCCAGGATTAGCTTCGCACTGAAATATGTCCTGGGGCTTGAGGTCGAGAATCAGTTTTCCTTGGACCACGCCAGCATTGTTGACAAGAATAGTCGGGTGGCCAACCTATAGCACATTGATGAATGCACAAGCACAAATATCTGCGCAAGGGATTGACCTCTTCGATGACCTTCTTAGAAACTGCTTCGACTTCTTCCCAACTGGACACATCACATTTGTAGTACGTGATGTTATCTGGGCGCGGAAGTCGATAGTTGTCCAAGTCGCGAATTGAGCTCAATCACATACGGTTTTCTGTTTGTATTGGTTTGATGTCGAGAACGACTACATTCACATTGCGCACCGCAAGCGTATTGGCTAATAATTCTCCCATGCCAGACGACCCTATTTATAACAAGTAGTCAATTCCGGAAGATCTAGAGGTCGTAAAAACGTACCTCCCGAGATGAGCACAATCTGTTCACTCCAGTCCAGAGGTTTGGGCGCAAAGAAAAGACTTCCCTGATTTCTGTACAAGGCTGAAAGCCATTTTAACAACCCTATAGCTAGTTAGTGGGATAGACCCCACTGACATGACCAACTCACAGAATGCGCAAGTAGAGGCACAGTAGCATGCGGAGTACATCACGGCAGGGGTGATTACTCCTTGGGCATGGAAAAAGTAGAATATGGGAATGAGAAGCGTGAAAACCGGGCCTAATAGCGTGTCAATGCCGTGGATTGCGCGGAGAACCAAAGAAACGGACTGAAAACAGTCTGCTGCAGGACTTTGACAACCATGTCTATGTCCACATTGTCGTACATTGGGAGTACATCATCTTGGTGGCTCTTCTCTGAAGCCATCTCAATTCGGTCGGTGACTGTCAAGTCGACTGCTTGACTGTTAACCTTGTAGTAAACGAGCGTCGGATTTGTGGTTTGCGAACAAGCTGAATATTGAGAACTGGTGTAGTAAAAAGAACAAATGATATTACAGCACACTTTTCTTGTTGTGCTTGGGCGCCTTCGCGTGAAAAATCGGAAGTCACCCAGTCACGAAGTTACGTGGCAGGCACAATTTTCAATTTATTAATGCCCCTTGATCTCGTCTATCACTCGGACGACGGACCGTCGCAGCTGATCCAAGTTAGAGTCTGCCCAACCGTTGGTGCAACTCATATATTACTACAATTTGTGCATGAACTTGGCAGGCGAGACCTTCTCGCTTGCCTTCTCGCGCAACTAAATTAACCGCTGTGGCATGGTCCCGCAGGTGCGTGTACAGAAGAGTCTCTGATCAGCCTGATTACCCCTGAGACCCCCATGAATAGGTGGACCGAGGAAACCCCATTGATGGCTGCTGTGTTATTCCGTCCAACAGAAAATATTATACCATGTACACGGTACACCTTCATTTACAGCAGAGGAACGGTGCAAGTTCCACAGACACATTGTCCCAATCAACCGAGTATGGTGTGAATTCCCATGTCACTTCTGTCGATGTTTGTGCTGCGGACCATACGGGCTGCCCCTGTTTGAAGGAACCTCTCAGGGACGACAGTGAGTTGTTGAGACTTTATGAGAAGCTAACAAACGAGATAAACAAAGACTTTCCAGTGCCTGAAACATTTTATCGGTGAGTTTCAAATGGCGAATCCCTTGCTTTGCCAACCCCGGCCCTACACGAGGTGTGCACACGAAAGGACCACATTGCTAGGATGTCATTAGTACCTGATCATCTTGGAGACTTGTTCATGTTTTCGGACAAACTCATTGCCTAATAAGCTTTTCCACTCTGAAAGAAAGATAGAAGGAACAGTTCAGCAAAGAGCCTCTTCTGGTCATGGTCGAGAATCTAACTCCGGGAGACAAGCAATTCCTCTCCTAGTCGCGATCACACAACATATATGCTGCGGAAGTGAGCAAAAAAAAAATCCTTTGAAATCTGAAGCCTGATGACAGTGATCATGCTTCAGTATTTGCATTCATCTTGACCATCATTCATAGTTGTATCGCTCCCGGGCCTCCAGGCACAAACGAGCGCAAAATACAGCTACGGACGCCGAGCGAAGTTATCGAAGTCCAAACCCACGGACCCACTATCATGTCGTGGGTGGTAAAGGAGTCCTCTGGAATTCGTAGTAAGCCCATAAACAGCCACTTGTCATCAAGAATTTGGCTTATCTTACCGTAGAACGCAGACCATCATGTGTACGGCAGGCGAAGCAGGAACTCTGTATCAATCTACCTGAAACTGCTTCTGGAATTCTCAAAGGATAGTGAGATCTCCGACTGGATCTTGAGAAGGTCTTCTATCAACAAGACTGGATTAGGAACAAATGCTTATATTGTCCTGCAGTCGGTGATTGAGATATCCTTAGTCAATGTTGGACACATCGATGCCCAAGATGGCCCGTGGAACATTCGAGGACTTCACCCTATCGCAGATACTTCATTCCAATGCGGGTAGTTGTTCGGTACGTGGAAATAGATCTGAGGGAGAACGGCCCAACCTCTGTGGATGTTAAATGTTGTCGACTTGTAGGGGGTAGGGCTATGTCAGAACTTGAACGGCAACCAATACAAAGTTGCCACTGCACCACGGGAAAAAGAGAACGATTTCTGAACATTAAGCATAGAAAGTGAGTATCGGACTGCCAGTCAGCTCGTGATATAAGGTCGCTGCCTACTGTGCAACCTACCAAGAGGGAATCTTATAACGCGTGGACGTTGTTTCATTGAATTGCAGATTTCTGAGAACTTTGGAAGGATCAGATGCACTGAGCAGAGGACGGTGAGGACGGTAGCCCCTTCCATGCCCACTAAGCTTCCACGCACAACCAGCTTCCAAAAGACAACTGGATCGATGCCACAAGGAAATCAATCTTCCCGCTGGTTGGGCATGGAATCCACAATTGTCTCAGCGTTCCGAAGACTCCGAGTGACATAAACGATAACCTGATCTCAGTAGTGTCCGGCGCACAGAATGCAGTGTAGGTGTTCTAGTGGAAACTTCCTTGCACAAAGTAGGAGCGGCAGATCGCGGACTTTGATTTCGGATAAACCTGCATGTTTGTTTCCAAATTAGGGAAGTTTGTTCAATGGATTGGTGCCATATTGATCGTGTAACTCCGAGCTCGGGCGAGGTACCGTTCGTTGTAACATTACTGCAATGTTCGGAAAACCAGACTTGGGATTTGGTAAGTATCTGATTCTCATACCTCACGGTCGGAAATGATGATCCCTTTACCGGATGTTAGTAGGAGCCGAGGGAAATGTTCAAGAAACGAAAAGAGACTACTTAACATGACTAGTAGTCTCAGTACGCTACTCTCCGGTTAGGTTTCTCCCGTCGGAGAATTCCTTCTTCTACGGCTCTTACTCCTCCAAGAAGATGCTAAAGAATCAGCATATGCTACACGTCTCCCACTCCTCAAAGTCCACCTTGCTTACTACTCCTCGCCCCGCCAGCCATGGGCTTTCTCCGCAGAGCAGAATGCAGAGTTTTTGCAGTGTAAACTCGGTGGGTTGACTTTCCTCTTCGTGCAGCCGTCATTCTTGTTGATAACATCCCAGTCTTTGGAATCCCCATACCCTATGCACCGAAACTCAGGGATTGCAGGTATTTCCAATCGTGTAAGTCCCACAACTCTGCTCTGTCGTCCAACTTATCGTTCGTGTAGCTTAGCTTATCTCCCGATCCGCGTCTGTGGAGCTCTAGTTTGTATGCTGATATGAAGGAGCCCGATGATGACATGCATGACCCGGATGTGAAGGACCCACGAACTTGCCCATTCTTTGCTCATCGTGGAATGGTGAACGTAGGATTTCTCTTTCTCCTCAATATAGGCCTCATTTCCCTCTTGTGAGTCATCCATTCTGCAGCGAAATTCCCTATTTACTCGGTTGTCTTCTTCTGGGCACTAGTGCTGGATATCCTATGATCACTTATTTCACAACGGAAAAGCTGTCGAACAATGGTGGGTTCGGGTTAGGTGGTACAAATGCCAGTGGCCAGGTGGGTCTGTCATAGCACATATGTGCCCATGGTATCCGACTCGTCTATATATTCAGATCCCAATCATTCCGGGGAATTGGGCTCTTATTGACATCGACACGCCCAAGGAGGCTTACACTATGCCATCCTGGAATGGCGGTCCTGACATGGAACTAGTCTTCTCGGACGAATTCAACATTCCTGGCCGAACATTTTGGCCCGGAGACGATCCCTATTGGGAGGCTGTCGACTTGCATTACTGGGTATGTGCATCACCATGTCCACCATCAGTGCATGCTCATTAAACGACACCTGTCTCAACACCTGGCTCAGGAAACAAATAATCTAGAATGGTATAGTCCAGATGCGATCACCACTCAAGACGGCAGTCTAGTCGTGACATTGTCGCAGAAGCAGACACATAATTTGAATTATCAAGGGGGTGCGTTGACCCAAGTCACGAACTCAGTTATCTGATCTTACTCGGATCAAGGGATGATGTCAACTTGGTATATTGATCCGTTACTCTGGGGTTCGAGAGTTGACAAACATTAGGAACAAATTTTGCTTCACTGGCGGATATATCGAGGCAAATGTGTCGCTTCCTGGTGTCAACAATATTGTTGGTAGGGTGTTTCCTACAACAAGTTTTCAATCAGAAAAATAAATGCCACGAAAGGGTTTTGGCCGGCGATATGGACGCTCGGAAACCTCGGTCGGGCTGGTTATGGCGCTAGCTTAGAAGGGATGGTAAGATGTAATTCGTTTCGTCTCCGAGACATGTGAATAATTATTGTTCAGTGGCCATATAGCTATGATGCGTGTGACATTGGCACTGTTGCGAACCAGTCCATCAATGGACAGCCAGTGGCAGCCATGGAAGGCGGAGATAGCGGTCATGGCGGTGTGCTGTCCTATCTCCCAGGCCAACGATTGTCTCGTTGCACCTGTCCAGGGGAGTCGCACCCTGGCCCAAAGCATTCAGATGGTTCATTTGTAGGTCGTGCAGCTCCTGAGATAGACGTGTTCGAGGCACAAGTATGTAATCATGGTTTTTGACATGATTCGGTGAAGTCAAGAACTTGATCTTTTAGATTACAGGAACTCCCCTAGTGGCTCAAGTGTCAC
>JBBPOR010000254.1:0-28468 GCA_038091555.1 Leccinum sublutescens | reverse complement strand
CTTAGAGATCATGATCAGTCCATTGATGAGACTCTTATCTTTGATCAGGAAAATTGACGACGGTCACGGTCGCCAAAAACATGTGAGGATCACCCACCGGATCCGAGAATCCCTCAGGTCTCACACCATTTCGTTGCGTTTCGTTCTGAATGCCGCACTTCGTCATCCCACTGCGCGGCATCGTCAGCACGGAACCCAAAACGGGAAAGGGACGCACGTGCGGTCGCGTGTCCTTCAACTTCAAGTTGGACGCGACTTCCAAGCAATCGTTGCGCTTGGTTTGTTTTGCAGTAGTCATGTCTCTTTTCCAGTGGTCCAGTGAGTTCACATCACGTTTTCAGTTCACCCGTTGACTTGAATTTTTTTGCTGTTTTGTCCAGCCCCCGAACGACGGAGAGTCAACCAAGTCTTGCCCACTATTCCAAACGAGATGTATCTCCATATTTTCGAACTCATCGCCCCATCTACTAAGCGCCTAGAACCAGAGCAACTCAAGACGTTTTCACATCTTTCTCGCATTTGCAGGTTCTTTGCCAACATCTGCCTTCCCCGCATATTCGAGTTTGTAGAGTTTTCCGGCACACATTCAGGTTTCCGCCCCTGTCCTTTCTCATACAGGGCCTCGATTGGAGGTATGCTCCACGCACATGTTGCCGAGAAACAGCCTCTAGCACTTGCCCTCACCCGGACAATGAGGGCATGTCAATTCACGAGCTGGGGGAACTTTGATGCGAAGGACGTCGAGGTGTCTGGCAAGAATTGCATCTCAGTGATGTTGCACATGAAGAATCTCCGCGTGCTCGAGATTTCGGACTGCAATGTGTACCCAGAACACTGGAGAGCAGTTGCAGCACTCCCATCGCTTGAAGATCTGTCTTTCGACAGGTGTTTTTTTGAACAAGGCCCAACATCAGACACAGAAGAGAAGAGCCCCAAGCTACAAATCGAAGTGTCTCGACTTCGCGTGGTAGACTGCTACAACGCTGATAATCACTACTGGCCCACCACTATCATCGATACAAGGTGCTTGCATATGTTTGCCATGTATATCTTGTTCCCCGAGAAGGAGGATTGGCTGTGCCAATCTGCTGTCACGGAGCTGCATGTCCATGCTTATGAGGAAGTTGACGTTATTGGCATGAGCTACACCTCGCAGCTCAATGTCATCCTCGCACAAGCACCACCGACTCTCGAGGTGCTGTGTTTCCTGGTCGATGATATGGCTGCTTTCAGATTGGGTCCAAATATCTTGGCCAGTTGGTTGGATAACCCTGCATGGAAAGGTCTTTCTTCCCTTCGCTCCCTCACAATGCGACTGGAATATGATGACTTTTCAGATGTAAGCTGATTTTTTGTTGCCCCCTGTGCCAGTGGCCGCTTGATCACTTATCGTTCCCCTCATCCTCTAGGATCTTCAGTCCATAGAAGGTATGGCCCGGGATCACATCGTATTAATGAATCTTTGCTGAAGGACTGCTGGCGTCTGCTGCATGGCATATCAGATGAAGGGTTGCCCGAAATTCAACGTATTCTTCATGACAAACTTGGTCCATTCTTTTGTCTCAGCAATATGAAGCAAATCGATTTTTTCGGCAATGTTTTCCGCTTGGTGGACGGGGAATGGTTGCTTGTAGAGAAGCATGATGATATGTAATGTCTTCTGCGGGCTTTGTTTTTCTTCTTCTGGAGATCGCTTCATATATGTGATTAGTATTCAGGATTGAACTAGGGCTTTCAGTTTTTCCTAGAGGTTTGAAAATAATAACTTTCTGGACATTCTGGAGCTACGCCTGACTCAGCTTGAGTGTGATTGTGCCAAATCCTCGAGGCCTTCCTGAGTGAGAAAACATTGAAGATACTAGTTGTGTGTCAAACATCCTAGTAGTAATGTCGTGTGCTGGCGCAGGAATAGATTAATCGTACTGTGTACCACTCCTATGATGTGTTTCTCGATGCGTAACAGAATCAACTCGGACGTACGTATTATGTAATTGCGATGATACCTACGAGTCACGACCTCTTGTCGCTCGACCGTCCAGCGCGATAAAATAACTTGATCAACGTCCACCGTCGTTGCGATCAACAGAAAAAAAAGCCGCCACCAATGGCCCGCAGACGTCGTTCCCCGATCATCGTCATCACCGGCACCCCAGGCACCGGCAAATCGACGCACGCGGAGCTCCTCGTCTCCAGCGGCGAGTCCCCCGTACCACTCCGTCACGTCAACATCGGCGAGCTCGTCAAGACGCGCGGGCTTCATCAGGGCTATGACGAGGAGTGGCAGACATATACGGTCGATGAGGATAAGGTGCGTTTAGTCGTCTTGTCTCATCTCTATCCCTGTATCGTCAACAAACAAAAAAAGCTCCTGGACGAACTTGAACCTCTTACGTCGGAGGGAGGGCTGATCCTCGACTGGCACACGTGCGACGCGTTTCCCGAGCGCTGGATTGATTTGGTAGTCGTCCTCCGGTGCCGCCATACGCTACTCTGGGATAGACTCGAGAAAAGGTGCGTTCTTCTGTCTCCCTATTTCTCCAGTCCTTCTCTTTCTTGCTCTCTCTTACTCATTGTATCTATTCTTCCTGTGTTTCGCCTTGATCACGTCGTTTTCCCTCCCTCCAACATCGTTGACACGTGCGATCTCTCTTACGTTCCCTTCCTCTCTCCCACATCCTCTTTCACTTACAGAGGATACCCACTCAAGAAAATCGAAGAAAACAACGAAGCGGAGATCATGACCATCGTGGCCGACGAAGCGCGCGAGTCGTATCGTCCAGAGATCGTGGTCGAGCTCCAGAGCAACACGATGGAGGACTTGGAGCAGAACATCACGCGGATCGCAGAGTGGATCAGTCAGTGGATAAAGGACAATAGCAGCAGAAACGACGGCGATGGCGACGATGGCGACGATGACGATGAAATGGATGGGTCGGAATAGTAGCGCGTTTCACTTTGACGACGTGTGCGCTGGACATGCGAGTCGAGCGTCGATCGATGGGCAGTGAGCGCGTCAACCTCGATGAGGTATATGTATCCGCAATTCCCGTTGATACTTTAGTTGAACCCCCTTCGTGGTTCCGGGCACACGTTCCGAGCCCTCCGGAGTCCGTGGGGTGTCGAACGCACTGGCTACATGTTATCCTGTAGCAGATAGTACACACGGCGTTTTTTTACTCTTCTTTCCCACTATCATATCATATCCCATCCTCAGGATTGCCACGATCCGGTAATGCGCCCCGCACGACTCCATCGAAGGTGTCTGACGAGGCCTGTACACCCGCTTCCACACAGCGTCTGCCATTTACAGACCGGCACTGGCATTGAGAGCTTGGCGTCTAGTTAATGACGAAAAGTCAGCGCTCGTGTCGTGCGGCCAGGACAAGCTGACTCGATCGACTCACACGCGATAACTCATACCCATACTCCAATCCTTGCGTCTGCGTCTGCGACACTCCTGAAATCGAGACCACAGTGGTAGTGGGAGGTCCGTCGTCACCGCCACACGACCCCGTCTCTCGCCAGAGCGGAATCGAGCCGTGCTCGGCGGCGTTGGCAGCGTCAGCATGAGACCGGCGTCTGAGCTTCTCCATCACCCGGCGCGCGTTCAGGTTCGCGAGGACGGTGTTGCAGTAGACGGGACAGAGCGGGAAGTAGATTCCCCCATAGATGAGCGTGTTGGGGAAGGCGAGCATCTGCCCACCAAAATATTCGGGTTCAATTCACTCATATTTGCATGCACGCGAACGAGGGTAGAGGATGATGAAGAGAGAGAAAAGAGTGGAACGGAGCGGATGATACGTACGGTGATGACCGTGAAGACCGCGAGCAGCGCGGTCCACACACCGGTGCTCAGAGAGAGTATCATGAGCCTCTGAATCACGGGGCGCATTCTGGAAAAAACGGCAAAATCGTGAAATCGTAAAGACGTCCAGTTCGATCGAGGTGAACAGGAATGTTAGTGCTCACTTGTATTGTGCATCTTCCCTACTTCTCCACAGCAAAAAGATCAGTGTGGCGGTGATGGAGATGTCGACCAGGGCCGCCGTGACTTGTACCCCTGTGAAGGCGACCTGCGCGTTGGGCGGATGTCAACACAAAACAGAAAGCTGGACGGAGAAGGTATTACGGAGGGAGCCAGGGTCACGAGATCGCTTGTAGAAAGAGCGTTCCATCTGACGATATTGATGAGCATTGCCGAGGGTAACACGACCGATCAGTGACCAAAAAAAGGGGGAAATGTTAATGATCACCCAAAGGCAACGAACGCTTTGAATGAATTGTTTTTGTCAGCTTCTGCGCACAAGTGATGGTGAGAATGAACCAGACACACCTGATGATCCGGCTTCGAACCAAACGAACGCATCAGTGAGACCACAAAAGAATACTCCACACGGAAAGCATACCTAGTTGAAGCGCCGCAGTTGGTACCTGCCGAAAACGTCATGTATGACGGCAGGTCATGCACGATAAAACGTTGTTCTCACGTACCCAGAGCGCGAAGAGAAGCCATCTCTTCCCACTGACTGTATAAATGGAGATAGGATGATGATGACCATGATCATGGTGGCGCGAGGGTCATTACCCATGGGTACGACGTACATTTTGCAATTCGATCGATAAAGAAGAACTGCGAGGGCAGTGCGACGAGGGTCTAGGAGGCGTGTGATGAAAGCACAGGGGAGAGCCTGACAACGATCCCGCTCACCGTCAACAGGCCTTGCCACTGTCGGCCAAATGAGAAATAACCGCGGGAGACGAGAAGGGAAAAACGCGCATGGACTCACCAGGTACTCGCTGCGGGACGAGCAATGGGAGGTGTTCAGTTCGCTCGACAAGAGACTGAAGAGGTAAGTAACTATCACCTACATCCTCACGCGATAGACCATGCCATAGTTACAGAAGTTGGTGATCAGTTGTCCGTAGACTGGGCGCGTGTGGGTTATGATAACACGGTTTTAGTGATAAAATCGGGTCGGAAGTTCCTGAGCGCATTGCCATACCTCCCTTGGCGATGAGAAACTGATGCGTTGTGTCGGTCATCCTGCCAGTGCGCCTCACCACGTGAGAAGGTTGTTTTTATGGGAGGGAGACAGGCTCACCACAGCCATGAAACCTAGGTTAGACGTGAATGAGCATGCGCTCGTCTCGACCAAGCAACTCGGCTTACCATGGCCTTGAGAACGAACTTGTCGAGTGGGAAACTAGAAGAATGACCTTGTCACACGCGTTCTCAACATGACTGCTAATTGGAGGGTACCAACTTCATGAAATAAAAGATACTAGAAGATGGATCAGTATGTAGTGTTGATGTGACATTTTCATGAACCCCACCTCTGTACGCAAGTGATCCCCCAAAGTGCGATAGCAAACAGACAGCCAAGAAGCTCCGGCCCCTCCTCTGCTAGCCCGGTAGGCGTCTGCGGTCCATTGCTCATAGTAACGCGCTCAGTTAAGAGGGAAGATGGGGATGGTACGAAGGGAATGATGGCAGGGAGTGGACAGACCTCCCAATTGGTTTGTTTACGACTTTTTGAGTTGCTGAGATTCAGTACTCCGCTTCATTGGACAAGCGGTCCGCGGGACCGGAAATCACTAATTGGAGCTTAATATCTCAGTCTATCCAAGTCTGAGATAAGCAACACACGATACTTACGTTGAGAAAAGCACTCGACACAACATATCAATGAATTCAGGGACAAAGAGATGTGAGTTTATGTAGAAACCAGGTTCATCCACGAAGCTTTGATTCAGCTAGGTTCAGTCCTCGTGTCTGGAAGAGATATCTGCACTAAGTTAGGACAGTCAGCTTTTATGTTCAGGAAGCTCTCGTACCTTGCATAGAATAGAGATGAGAGATGCTGCATAAATGGACGTGCGCAAGATATGCGGCCGATCGATCAGAAGCCTTGAATAGAGTGCAATGCGAGAAGTAGTTTTACCCTGTTTCGTCATAGAGCACTTCTAAAGGCCTTGGCCGCACGCCTCGAGTGGGAGATGTGATTGTCGCACACCAATCTGTCGGGCCGGGGGTTTGGGGCAGCCTATCGTACATCGATACAAGGAGTATCCATCAGGCGACTCCTTTCTTTAGCGCTCGGCAGGCAAGCCGATGTTGGAGAATCTCGTAAGAAGGGTCTTCAAAGATATTATGTATGTTGCAATGCCTGCTTTACTACAGACGTGTAAGTGGAATTCCACAATAAAACGACGCGAGGCGTTTAACTTGTAAAACCACGTTGTTAGCCTTCTAGAAAAAATGAGGGTGTGGAATACGTACAGGCGGTTTGCCTTTTACAACATGATTGACAGAAAGGAGAGCGGCAGATCCAAGGCCCTAAGAATATGATGACTGAAATTGATATTGAGTTCTCCACCTGGCACATCTTCGAAAGAATACGATCAGGACGTCTACAGGGACGGACACCGGGCGTCTGTTCAATCCGATTCTTATGGAAGGGAAGGGATGGATGGCGTCACATCGCTATGTAATGCCATTCGTTTCTGATCAGCTTTCGAGTGATGACATTGCGAGTTCAAGTTGGTAACGGCAAGGTGAAGGGTCGCTGCCGTAATATATTCTCACGATCTCTACGAACAACTTGAATGAACGTCAGAAACATTTCTTTCACTCCCATGCCATTCTGCAAAAATGTTTTAATCCCTCTGTGGGTCATCACGTCGCATTCCGCACCGTTCAAAGGCATTCCCGACCTATTCTGCTCTAGTGGTAAGTTTTGCTGATCAAAGCGAAGACGACCCATGCCATTTCACTGAACCTGTTAGCACAATCCATCTTCCCCGCAATCCGCACTCCAGCCGCAACCGACGTGCATGAGAGTCTTCTGCGGTCAACAAAGAAGCAAGGACCCCCTTGCGCAACTGACCGCACTCGTCCCCGACTTCGTAACTTAAGTAATGCCATTAGGGCCTCCTGATCAAGCGCGACCACGGCATCATTACAAGAGCTTCGTCGTTGGTCCTGTCCCCCTTGCTACCAATGAATAATTCAATTCACCATAATATAGGTGATTCGGCTTTAATCGGTCTAAATGGCAGTCCGGATCCAGGGCCCGAATTATTGGGGCGGTTGGTGGTTGATCGGATATGATCGTGTTGACACGGTCGTCCGCTGAGTCACCCCGTGCCCGCGAGATGACAGTAGCTCGAGGGCCTGGTCTTGGTGCCTCTACTTTCAGGTTGGCTGTGGCTGACGAACGTCGACGGCCTAAATGGCATCAAGCCACTTCCGACGGGACGTTCGACGCACACAACCGGTCTACAGGAGCGGACTCGGTCCGAAGTCTCATCATAGTACGTACTGCGATTGCTCGAAGTGACTGACCCTGGCTGAAAGTCGTGGCCTCGTGTTCGTAGCCCATGACTCCGTGAGTACGCTCGCTCGCTGCAATGTCGAGAGCTCGGTTCGATTGTACCGTTGTACCCTCGCGCGCGTGTTGGGAAGTGCCTTTTTTCCAATGTTACTGATCCTGGGCAGACAGCACTGACCAGCATACTTGGCAGGGCGAACATGGACACGAAGAACTGAGTGCATGGGATCTGAGACGGAATCATGAGACGGCCAACAGAGCCTGTTCGAGGGCAAGTGTCTGCAACAGACCGTTAGCCCAGTCACGGTGTTGAACACGTATGTATATTCTTTATCAACCATGCCAAAAATGTGAAACATTGCTTTCCCGAAAGGTTATCCTCGGAATCTTCCAAAGGCACATGTTTCTGAGTATCATTTGGCAGATGAGAAGCACAGCCTGGTGTGGGAACAACATCTTGCCTTTGGATACGACGCCCACCACTTATTTTTTTCGCCTCACACCTGGCTTGCAGTAGAAATGTCTCTCTTCAAGTGCTCCAGTGAGTTCACAATGAATCTCCGTCTTTTTCATCGACCTGAATTTTCATCGTTTTTCTCAGCCCCAGAAAGACAGAGGACCGACCGAGTCTTGCCTGTTATACCAAATGAAATGTACCTTCACATCTTCGACCTCATCGCTCCGGGAAAGGGGCGCCTACAGCCCGAGGATCTCGATACATTGCATAATCTGTCTCTCGTTTGCAAGTTCTTCGCCAATATCTGCCTTCCGCGCGTATTCGAGTTCGTAGAGTTTTCGCACTCTCGTTCCCGTGACCGTGCTCCCGTACACAAGACGTCGCTTGGATCTACGCTTTGTACTCGCATCGCAGAGAAGCAGCCTCTCGCACTCGCACTCGCCCAAACAGTGAGGGCATGTGTTTTCACCTTTTGGCGGTCCAATGACACAGGCTCCTCTACGGTTGAACCCTTTGCCAAGAAATGCCTCACTGCAACGTTGCAGATGAAAAACATCCGCCAGCTTGAGATGTCTTGTTGTATCGTGGACGCGGAGCTCTGGAGCGTGATTATGGCGCTTTCCTCGCTCGAGGATTCAGTGTTCACCTCGTGCGAATTCCTGCAAGGCCAAGCTACAGACGCGATAGAACCCGAGAAGAATCTCAAGCTGAAAGTGTCTCGACTGAGTATGCTCGACTGCTACGAGTCTCAGCAGTGCGTCGAGGCCGTCGATATGGCATACTTGCGCACGTTCACCATAGATTTTTGCATTCTCGAAAGAAATGAATGGCCCGGGCTACGCCAGTCTGCGATCACGGAACTGCACGTTCATGCCGACGACGACAATCACCCTGAAGAAGAGGTGGACTACACGCCATGGATAAATATCCTGCTCAAGCAAGCACCGCGGTCTCTCGAGGCTCTATGGTTCGTACCTGATGGGATAGCTGCCTGCACGATGGCTCGTAACCTCCTGCAAAGCATATTGGACGATCCTGGTTGGAAGGATCTTGGTTCTCTTCGCTCGCTCACGCTGCGACTGAACTACGGTGGGGTGCCAGATACCGACGTAAGTCGAATTATGCCCCTGCGTTTAGCCCATCTCCCACCGTTGCTTGATTCCTTATCATCTCCTCCTATAGGAAATTTCCGATATCATAGATGGTATGTATCCTCCTCACGCTAATCGATCGGCACTGAACGACTGCTTGCGCTTGCTGTATTGCATGGCACATCATGATCAGACACCTTGCCTATACTGCGACGTATCCTTCATGACAAGCTTTATCCTGTCTCCAGTCTCAGCAATCTCAAGTATCTAGACTTCCTCGGGAGAGTTTTCCGTTTTGTGAGCGGGGAATGGTCCGAGTCGAAGGGTGTCTTGTAGTAAGTACCCGTCGGCTCACGGATGCAACGGCTAAGTGCTAACGAGGTGACCCTAGCGATCGAAATCCAGTCGACACTGTCGCTTGAACTGTCGAGTTACATACGTTGGGAGATAGAAATACTCTTCGTGGATGTCGACTTCGTTAGTTGCATGAGAAATTCCTTGAAACCAGCCAGACGGATCCAGCGTGAGAAATTGAACGTAACAAAGTGACCAGCATCGCTTATGTCAGCGTGTCCCAAGCTTGAACGCAACTTGTAACATACCAACTATTTCGGATAATCGGATTATGTCTCTCCTTGCATGGTCAAGTGAGTTCACTTTCGTCTTTTCCAATTTGGATCTATATCGTGTTTCCCAGCCCCAGAAAGAAGATCGGTCAACCGAATCTTGCCTATAATACCCAACGAGATTTATTTCTACATATTCGATCTCCTACCCACTACCGAACACCCAACGCAAGAGGATCTTGTTGTGTTCTCCAATCTTTCTCGTGTTTGCACGTTGTTTGCCAACTTCTACTTTCCACGCATATTCCATCGTGTGGAGTTTTCTGGCTCCGTGCTCTGCGATGGCGTCCCCACATTCGAGGCGTCATGCGGGTCCAACTTGTCTGTACAGATTGCAACGCAGCACCCTTTCGCGCTCGCGCTCGCTCGGACAGTGAGAGAGTGCCGTTTTAGAAATTGGAAGGAGGGCTACGCGGGTTCGCGCGCAGGCGGGCTGTACATCGCTGCAATCTGGTCTATGAAGAACATCCGCAAGGTCAAGTTTTCGCGCTGCGATGTGGAGGCAGCGCACCGAAGTGCGATCACAGCACTGCCATCGCTCGAGGAGCTTTCGTTCTCTCGATGCAATTTTCTGCCATTCCCTGCAGACCTGGAACACAAGCAGAGCATCAAGATAAAAGTGTCCCGGGTTTGCCTGCATGATTGCATCGAATCTCGGAGGCTCATCGCGGCGATCGACATAGGGTACTTGCGCAAGTTTAAGACTCCTCTATGGAGTCTCATGGCCACTGGGGAGATGCGGTTCCCACAGTCCGCCTTCACGGGGTTGCACTTTCGTATTGCCGACGATGAGAAATACGAGGGCCTGGGGTACACCGAGCTGTTGGTTCAAATTCTCTTTCAAGCGTTCCCGTTTCTCGAGGAGTTGTGTTTTGTAGTCGGTGCGACGGCCGTTGACAGAATGGTTCGGGATATCCTGCAATGCATATCAAATTATCCGAATGCATGGACGAACGTTTCTTCACTTCGCTCGCTCACGGTGCGAGAGGATGTCGAGAGGACAGTTCCAGACGTAAGTCTGCCTGTGTACCCCGCCGTTTGCTGTCCCGCATGGTTGCTCCATTACTTATCATGCCCCTCCATTCCTCTAGGAGATTCTTCAATTCATCAGCGGTATGGGTTCCCCTCGTGCTAGTATACGTGCGTTGACAGAATACTGGCGTCTGCTGCATTACCTGTCACATCAGCCAAATTGCGTCAACAATTTCTACCTACGTTTCGCTACTTGCTTGGTCCTGCCTCTAGTTTCAGGCATGCGCATTATTACGGGACAGTTTTCCGTTTGGTAGATGGGGCGTGGTTGCTGGAGGCGTCTTGTAGTACGGTGCAATGAAGCGCGATGATATGCCATGTCATCATCTATCAGCTCTTCTTTTTCTTCTTAGAGAACCGATTCACGCAGCAGCCCCTCGAAAAACTTCTCTTTGTAACAGGGTCATCTATTTGTCCGTGCTGAACTTCTCAGTGCGGTGAAATGAATAGAGGAACAATATATGTCATAGACTAACACGACACGCATTCATCAGCCCCGCCAGCTTTCTTCCATTCATCCCTTCGTCTCTCTGGACAATTCTGCATGGGAATGGCAACGGATGGCTGCAGCTCATCAGTCAGCCTAAATACCTTTCTCCGTAACAGGAGGACCACGCACCTTGTCACCCCCGTCGTCCACTTGACGTCGTCAGATTCCTCGGTCTTTTCGATCCTGAACAATGCCAGGATACAAACCATTGCTGACCACAGCGAACACTTCCGCGACGTGTCTTCCCGGACTGTGTGCGCGTGCCATGTCATTCTCGAAAAACAAACACGGTCAGAGGCTCAGAGCGACCCGTCGACGTCCACGTACCAGATTCGCCGCCCAAACCCAAAGGTCCAGGAAACCTTGTCCTCGTTCAGCCTACCATCCATGTCCAAGAATCGTTCTGGCATGAACGCGGGGGGTACTTTTCCTCGTTGCGTGACATCGCCCTGTTATGCCCATCACCGTCGTACGCGCATGAAAAGAGTGGTAATTCGAGAGGTCCGATAATGTGAAGTGGACGACGGGATCGGTGAGGTGCGATCGCCGTTCTGGTTACTGGGAGCCACGATCCTTGTTGATGGTGCTATTGCAGCCATCCGCTTCCTTTCCCGTGTAACCTGGTCCCAAGGGATGAAGGAATGGATGGTCAACAGCTTGCAGCATTGATATCGATTAGCGCGAGCCGCATCAACTTGTGAAACCCGTTTGTAATTTGATATACGACATGTCTGTGCTTGCCCCCCACTCTCGAGGCACGGTCTACTCTGCATACTCTTAGGACAGTTCCTTGTGTACGTACCCAGTCTCACTGAATCCTACCTGTCTCCGGGGACGGGTGTAGTATGTTTTGATCTTCTAGGCCGATCTCGTGAGTCTGCCAGCATGACTGACTGTCCAACCGTACTACGTATCCGGTATGCATTACATTGTCAGCCATCAGCCAACTTATTACCGAAGTACCAGGCCTGCAGGTATCCTTCGTGACAAGCTTGGTCTACCTCTAGTCTCGAACATGTGGATTATTTCAAGCTTGTTTTGTTTTTGGTAGACGGGGAGTGGTTGGAGGAGTCTCGTGTTAGTACAGTGCAACTTGAATGACGAGTCAGCGCAATGATACTTCCATGGTGGTGCTGGCAGTGATTGCATGATCCGGATTCCGGGTGTGGGAACTTCTTGAAGTTGTTGAATCAGAACCGAGTTTGAACCGAGTCTGTGACATCAAACCCGTTGCAACCGTTCCGTCCTGCGTTTGGTTTACAGTATACTAGACATGTCTCTCTTCGAGTGGTCCAGTAAGCTGACAATCTTTTATTCCGCCTATGGACTCAATGTTTTGCGTTTTGCCCAGCCCCAGAAAGACAGTCGGTCAACCGAACCTCAATACCGAACGAGATTTACTTGTACATCCTTGAGGACTTCATCGCCTCACCCAACAAACAACTGACGCAAGAGGAGCTCAAGATATTCTCCAATCTTTCCCGCGTTTGCAGGCTCTTCTCCAACGTCTGCCTTCCACGCATATTCGAGTTTGTGGTATTTCCAGGCGGATCACCTGATTTCGTGCACGAAAGAGTGTGCGGATACGCCTTATCCACACATATTGCCGAGCAGCAGCCTCTCGCGCTCACGCTCGCTCGGATAGTGAAGTCATGCCATTTCAGGCACTGGAATGTTGGCTTCACGGACTCACGGGTGGGCGGGACGTACATCGCGGCAATATCGTACATGAAGAACATCCGCGAAGTCAGTTTTTCCAGCTGCTCCATGGAGGATAAACACTGGAGTGCGATCATGGCGCTGCCGTCGCTCGAAGGTCTATCGTTTTACAGTTGCGATTTTGAGTCCTTCCCTGCAGACCTGGAACCCTCGGAGAAATTCAAGCTCAAAGTGTCCCAACTTTTCCTGGTTAGATGCATCGAGTGTCTGGTGGACGAGGATGTTGATATGGCGCACTTGCGCACGTTTGGCACCGATATTTGGTCTCTCGATACCTATGAGTTTGAGCTGTCTTGGCTGCGTCACTCTGCCGTCACCGAGTTACACGTCGATGTTGATGAAATGGACAAAGACGACGAACTGAGGCTGAATACCATCTTCGTGCAAATGCCGCGGTCTCTCGAGGTCCTACATTTCACTGTTTCCGTGCTGGAGGTCCCCTTAGTGGCTCGAGATATCTTCAAAAGCATGTCAGATAATCCGAGTGCATGGAAAGATCTTTTTTCACTTCACTCTCTCATTCTACAAGTAGTTGAAGATTGGAGTCCAGTCACGGACGTAAGTCGACCTGTGCCCCCCGTTCGGTGTTTCGCATACACTTATCATGCCCTCCTCTCCTCTAGGAACTTTCCAAATTCATAAACGGTATGGATCTCCTCATACTAACATAAGTATCCGTGCTGAAGGAATCCTTGCATTTCCTGCATTGCATGTCACATCAGATGGCTTGCCTGAACTTAAACATATCCTTCATGACAGGTTTGGATCTGGTACCAGTCTCAATCATGTAGATTATTTCGGGAGGGCTATTTGTTTAGTAGATGGGAAGTGGTCGGAGAGCGTCTCGTAGCATGCGAAATGAAGGATGACGATGTGATGTCGCCTGCGGGCCTTTTTCTTTCTTTCTTACAGGGCTGGTTGGTTCAGTAGCGCTACAACCCTCGGAGAAAGTCACTTTGCGCTTGTATACCAAACTAGGAGGGTACATACCTAACAAATCGCTTGTTTGTACTGAACATAAGTCGAGAAACACTGTGACCAAAGTCGAGGATGAAGCTTCGAAGATCTGTCATGAGCTGACACGACTCGCATCCATCAACACTGCAAGCTTTCGACCATCCATCCCTTTGTCTCTTGGAACGATCCTTCATGATGAGAAAGGGATCAAATGGCTGCAGTACTACCCGCGACAGCCCTGAACACCTCTCTCAGACTGATTATATGGTTACTCACCTGCACAGCCCCGTCTTCCACTTGACGTTGTCAGACACCACCATCTTCTCGATCCTGAACCATGCATGCAGGCTATCACCCATGACCCATCACAGCCTGAGTGATCCCTCCGATGATGACGAACGCACTTGAGATAGAAATAGAAATCGGCCTGTATCGCGAAGTAGTAAATATAACAAGCGCGCTTTGACAGTCATATTGTACTTACACACAGAGACTGGACCGTGTCTTCGAGAGCATTCTTTTCAGCACTCGGGCGCCAGCATTCTTGCTACAAGAGTACTTGACACAGCGAAAGACCATTTACCGATAAGAATGTGATATAATACGGGTGCTCACCAAGTTATCACATAAGAATGGACGAAGTCGGATGTCGCAAATATTTCAAAGCTTGAACTTGATGGTGGCTTTCTACGCACGGTCACGATGCCACACACAGATGGCCACGGGCCAGGAGAAACGGGAAGCCGACGACCGACCCAAGTCCTTGTTGCGCTACAGCATCCCAAAACGAGACTGAAGACTAAGCGAAGGATACAACTTTTATGCATGGTTATGATGCCATGGCAGACAGACGGCCACGAGCCAGAAGAAGCGGGAAACTGACGACCGACCCAAGTGCTTGTTGCATTACAGTATCCCAAAACGAGACTGGAGGCGATTGTGTCGTTGTATGCTAGTGTGAATCGGTGATAAAGTTCGGTTTGTTGTCAGCTTCATGGGCCATTTGCGAACTCGGAGGACACGTCAAAACGCTGAATGCTGCCGTTTAGAGACAAGACAAAGAGTCGCGCTCAAGAGCGGGTTGACTTGAAGTGCAAACTGGGTGTCGAGGTGCAGTGCGACTGCCGTTGATCCGCGAGTAGTATCTGACCCGTCGAAAGCGACCAGACACAATTAGTGTCGCTCGCGATTCTAGTAACTTTTTTGCATACGAACTTGAACGTGAAAACACCATGATAATCAAGTCCAGAGAAGCTTAATGATATCCGTTTTCCGTACAGCAAGATTTCTGGGTCTCAGATGTGGAAGAGAGAGCTAAGTAAATACGGCTGTGCCAGAAAGAAAGAGTTTAGCACAAATTTAGCATCCAGCATATCACAGAACTCTTCGGAGGCAATTGAACAGACGAGAAAGACTTCTCATTACGTCACTGTGTCCCAGGATGTGTTGGTGTGGGAACGACACCTTGCATTTGCTTACGACGTCTACCAATGCTAGCAAGCACGTAGGCATCTGGATTTCTGGATTTTTTTTTCGCCTCACACTTGGCTTGCAGTAGAAATGTCTCTCTTCAAGTGCTCCGGTGAGTTCTCAATGCATCTCCGTCTCTTTCATCGACCCGAATTTGCTTCGTTTTGCTCAGCCCCAGAAAGACGGAGGACCGACCAAGTCTTGCCTGTTATACCAAACGAAATGTACCTTCACATCCTTGACCTCGTCGCTCCGCACAAGGGGCGCCTACAGCCAGAGGATATCGAGACATTGCATAATGTTTCTCTCGTTTGCAAGTTCTTCGCCAACGTCTGCCTTCCGCGCGTATTCGAGTTCGTAGAGTTTTCGCACTCTTATTCCCGTGAACGTGGTCTCGTACACAAGACGTCGCTTGGATCTACGCTTTGCATTCGCATCGCAGAGAAGCAGCCTCTCGCGCTCGCACTCGCCCAAACAGTGAAGGCATGTTGTTTCACCAAATGGCAGTCCAAAAACACAGGCTCCTCTACTGTTGAGCCCTTTGCCAAGAAATGCCTCACTGCAACGTTGCAGATGAAAAACATCCGCCAGCTTGAGATGTCTAGTTGTATCGTGGACGCGGAGCTCCGGAGCGTAATTACGGCGCTTTCCTCGCTCGAGGATTCAGTGTTCACCTCGTGCGAATTCCTGCAAGGCCATGCTACAGACGCGATAGAACCCGAGAAGAATCTCAAGCTGAAAGTGTCTCGACTGAGCATGCTCGAGTGCTTCGAGTCTCCGCAGTGCGTCGCGCCGGCCGCGGCCGTCGACATGGCGTACTTGCGCACGTTCACCATAGATTTTTGCACTCTCGAAAGAAATGAATGGCCCGGGCTACGCCAGTCTGCGATCACGGAACTGCACGTTCATGCCTACGACGACAATAACTTTGAAGAAGAGACGGACTACACGCCATGGATAAATATCCTGCTCAAGCAAGCACCGCGGTCTCTCCAGGCTCTATGTTTTGTACCTTATGGGATGGCTGGCTGGACGATGGCTCGTGACCTCTTGCGAAGCATGGACGATCCTGGTTGGAAGGTTCTTGGTTCTCTTCGCTCGCTCACGCTGCGATTGGAATACGGTGGGGTGCCGGATACCGACGTAAGTCGAATTATGCCCCCGCGTTTGACCCATCTCCCACCGTTGCTTGATTTATTATCGTCTCCTCTAGGAAATTTCCGAGATCATAGATGGTATGTATCCTCCTCACACTAATAGATCGGCGCTGAACGACTGCTTGCGCTTGATGATCAGACAACTTGCCTACACTGCGACGTATCCTTCATGACAAGCTTAATCCTGTCTCTAATCTCAGCAATCTCAGGTGTGTAGATTTCCTTGGGAAAGTTTTCCGTCTTGTAAGCGGGGAATGGTCCGAGTCGGAAGGTATCTTGTAGTAAGTACCCGTCGGCTCACGTATGCAACGGCTAAGTGCTAACGAGGTGACCCTAGCGAGCGAAATGCACTCGCCACTGTTGCTTGAACTGTCGACTTACTTATGTTGGGAGATAAAAATACCTTCGTGGACGTCGACCTCGTTAGTTGCACGAGAAATTTCTTGAAAACAGCCTGAGAAATCGAACGTAGAAAAGTGAACGCACACACTCAGTGGGTGCCACTTCGTCCGAGTCGTGATGGCATCCACAAATGGTTGAAAGGAACCTGTCCTCAAAGTCAGGAAATCGTTCACGCACTAACATTCCGTCGATCTCCGCCTGTGCACGTTGTTAGACCTCTGATTGGTTCAAAATCATAAGTGCGTGATGCTCGTTATGGTTGCCCCGAACGAACTCTGGGCAAGTACGGTCACACTAGCCTGAGTAGGTCCGGCCGTAGCTTATGTCAGCGACTCAGCGTGTCCTGAGCTTGAACCGTACAACTACCACACTGGCAGGTAACCTTTTCCGTCGCGTTTGACTAGTACAGTATGTTTCTCTTTGCATGGTCAAGTGAGTTCACTCTCGTCTTGTCCATCAATTTGGATCCCATATCGTTCTACCCAGCCCCAGAAAGACAATCGGTCAACCGAATCTTGCCTATAATACCAAACGAGATTTATTTCCACATATTCGATCTCCTGCCTACTACCGAACACCCAACGCAAGAGGACCTCGTGGTGTTCTCCAATCTTTCTCGCGTTTGCAGGTTGTTTGCCAACGTCTATTTTCCACGCATATTCCATCGTGTGGAGTTTTCTGGCTCCGTGCTCCGCGATGGCGTCCCCACATTCGAGGCATCATGCGGGTCCAACTTGTCTGTACAGATTACAACGCAACAGCCTTTCGCGCTCGCGATCGCCCGGAGAGTGAGAGTTTGCCGTTTCAGAAACTGGAAGGAGGGCTACGCGGGCTCGCGTCCAGGCGGGCTGTACATCGCTGCAATCTGGTCTATGAAGAACATCCGCAAGCTTCAGTTTTCGCGCTGCGATGTGGATGCAGCGTACCTGAGTGCGGTCACGGCGTTGCCATCGCTCGAGGAGCTTTCGTTCTATCAATGCTATTTTCTGCCATTCCCTGCGGACCTGGAACACGAGCAGAGCATCAAGATAAAAGTGTCCCGGGTTAGCCTGCATAATGGCGTCGAGTTTCAGAGACTCGTCCCGGCGATCGATATAGGGTACTTGCGCACGTTTAGCACTCCTTTATGGACTCTCACGGCCACTGGGGAGATGCGGTTCCCACAGTCCGCCTTCACGGGGTTGCAAGTTCGTATTGCCGACGATGAGAAATACCAGGGCTTGGGGTACACCGAACTGCTGATTCAAATCCTCTTACAAATGCTCCCGTCTCTCGAGGAGTTGTGTCTTGTAGTTGGTCCGACGGTCATCCACGGAATGGTTCGGGATGTCTTTCAAAGCATATCAGATAACCCTAATGCGTGGATGAACCTTTCCTCACTTCGCTCGCTCACGGTGCGAGAGGATGTCGAGAGGACAATTACAGACGTAAGTCAGCCTGTGTACCCCGCCGTTTGCTGTCCCGCATGGTTGCTTCATTACTAATCACGCCCCTCTGTTCTTCTAGGAGGTCCTTCAATACGTCAACGGTATGGGTTCCCTCGTGCTAGCATCCGTGCGCTGACAGAATACTCGCGTCTGCTACATTACATGTCACATCAGTCAAATTGCTCGAAATTCTAACTATCCTTCGCGACAACCTTGGTCCTGCCTCTAGTCTCAGGTATGTGCATTATTTCGGGACAGTTTTCGGTTTGGTAGAAGGCGAGTGGGTGCTGGAGGCGTCTTGTAGTACGGTGCAATGAAGCGCGATAATATGCATTGAAACCATCTCTTCGTTTTGTTCTTAGAGGGCCAGTTGATGCAGCAGCCCTCGAAAAACTTCTGGAGGAACAACATATGTCATAGGGCAATACGACACGCATCCATCAGCCCCGCCAGCTTTCTCTCATTCATCCCCTCGTCTCGCGGGACAACCCTGCAAGGGAAGGGCAACGGATGGCTGCAGTTCATCAGTCAGCATGGATACTTTTCTCGATAACTGGAGGACCACGCACCTTGTCACCCCCGTCGTCCACTTGACGTCATCGGATCCCTCGGGCTTGTCGATCCTAAACAATGCCAGGATACAAACCACTGCTGACCACAGTGACACTTCTGCTACGTGTCTTCCCGGGCTGTGTGCGTGTGCCATGTCATTGTCGGAACACGAACACGGACAGTTAAAGCGAGCCGTCAACGTCCACGCACCAAATTCGCCGCCCAAACCCGAAAATCCAGGCAACCTTGTCCTCGCTCAACCTACCATCCTTGTCCAAGAATCGCTCGGGCATGAATGCCTCGGGGTTGGGGTACTTTTCCTCGTTGCGTGACATAGCCCTGTCATGCCCAACACCGTCGTACGCGCACGAAAAGAGTGGTCATTCGATTCTTACCAGATGTTGGGGATGACCGTGACACCTGGATGCACAAAAATGGTCCAACGAAGCCACTCAAACTATCAAAGAGCTCAACTCACCTTGGGGAATGTAATACCCTTCATAGACATCGTCCTCGCTGGTCGCATGAGGAAGTGCTTGAAAGAGTGTCAACGAGTTCAGGGACCCATCTTCCAAAAAGTGAACACACCCATAGGCACTATTGGATGCCACCTAATCACCTCCCGCATGATGGCATCCACGTATGGCAACGATGCCCTGTCCTCAAAGTCTGGAAGTCGATGATGCCCAACCAAGCTGTCTATCTCTGCTTGTGCACGTCGTTGGACCTCTGGGTGGTTCATCATGAGATAGATAAAGATGACGAGCGTGGAATTCGTCTGTCAAACAGCGAAAATTACTCCATGGTCCTAGGCGAGAAAAAAGTAGAACGGACCGTCTCAACTGCAGCTAAGGACATTGTTTGTTCAAAGGATGCAGATGCATACACAAGAGAAATGGAGATTACCTGCATATAGTGACCCTGCAGATTCCTTGATAGCTCGCGCGAAGTCCGGGTCCTTGGAATCATCGTCCAGACCATGTCGAGCGATCGCATCAGCGACCATGGACGGTGATGCTAATCCTTCCCTCTTACATCCCCTATGAGTCCCCGGAAACATAATCAACGACATTGGTGCGTACGAGCTGCTGTTTGACCCATTCGTAAGGTGCGTTTATTGCTTCGACCGTGAGGCGTCTTGATTCATCTGCATGGGCCTTGAACCCCATTCCCGGAAGCCATGCAGGCAGTGCCTTTACTGTATTACACCGCATCTATATTGAAGATACACCAGATCTGATGGTGAAGAAAAGCGCACCAAACGGAAATGCAGTGCACATAGCAACTACTGGGAGCGTGGTGGCATGTATGACAATGTCCGCGGCGCGTTGCATCGAGGTCACGAACGTCTTGCTCTCCTTTGAATCGCATCCATATGTCACTTCCATGACCAAGGCGGCCGAGAACCTGAGCATGACAAGCATGAGCAGATCAATCTCTTCTTGAGGTTGGAAAATTTACGTGGTGAAATGTTCAGCGTAGCGCGCGGGGTCATCCAACAGATTCCTCGTCAGTTCGTACGCTTTCTGCAGCTGTCTGGGACGTTGAACTAGTGCTGCTCGGGCGTTGAAGAATTGGTGTAACAGTCGTCGGTGTAGCCTGAACCTCGGTCCATACCGCGCATTAGTCGTCGACCATTCCCACCCAAACCTTTTCCCATGTCCGTGTTGACCGTCAATGCAAGATATGTAACAACAGAGATGGATGATTTTACAAGAATGAAGACTTACAGGTGTGACACAGGATCATTGGGACGATCAGAGTATTTTTGCGACCGTTTTTCGAGCAGCGCTATAGCGACGTGCTCAGAATTCAAGATCAGAAATTCTTGGCGCAGGGCGCGCATATAGACGATGTCGCCTGTTCCGTGCAGTACGTGTAAATGGTGATGGTGAGGGGGCAGGAGTACTAAAGACAGTGTCGTACCGTACGTCTTTGCCCACTCCGTATACGTGAGGAACGGTGCATTTCTGTTCATGTCGAGCAGGCTTCCAACGAAAGGAAGCGCCTTAGGGCCAGGGGGGAGAGGTAGTTCAACCCGCGAGCGACGTCGAAGTTTGCATATGGCCTCGATGACCAGTAGCACGGCAGCGAGTCCGATCAGGGCTGGCGCAATCATGATGGGGAAGTCCTAGTCAGCGCTGAGCGCTGAAGCATAGGGTTGCTGCATTAAACGGTTATCGCCGGCGTTCATGGTAAAAGTTGACTCACCCTAATGCATTGATCCGGTTGTGGGAACTCTGCCGGCACCGAGTTGCACGTCGATGTTTCAGATAAAATGGATGAATACAACAAGTTGAGGTTGAATGCCATCCTCATGCAAACACCGCGGTCTCTCTAGGTCAGAGGGCGTCTTGTAGCATGCTAAATGAAGTATGATGACGCAATATGCAACGTCGTCGGCGGGCCTGCTTTTTTTCTTTCTTTCTTTCTTAGAGGGCGTGGAAGATCTAAATGGAGTTCGAAAATCGGTCTCTGGGTCCTGATTAAGATTGGTCGAAATCGTGTTCGAGGTCCACAATTCCATGAAGGAACGGGATCGTGAATGGAGTTGAAAGTGAACTATGACTGTCAAATACGAACACATCGCGTCGTTGACGGCGGTGTTCGGACCTGGTCGCTTGGCGGCTGGCTTGATTGAGCGTAAGCATGACATGTGACACGTGTTCACTGAGTGGGCCATCCAACACCCACCACGGTCCACAACTGTACATCTATGCAATAGATGTCTCTTCTCACTTGGTCCAGTTAGTTCATATTTTTTTGTTTGTTTGCCACTTGACTTGAACATCCTTTGCTTGTCCAGCTCCAGAACGACGGAAAGTCGACCAAACACCCTTGCCCATCATACCAAACGAGATATACCTTCAAATATTCGAACTCATTGCCCCACCAATTGGGCGCCAATGCCTAACGGAGGAGCAACTCAAAACACTCTACGCCATATCTCTCGTCTGCAGGTTCTTTGCCAACATCTGCCTGCCGCGTGTGTTCGAGTCCGTGGAGCTCAATAACTCCGGATCCTACTATGGTATTCCCACATTGAAGGCATCACTTGGATCTATGTTGCGCACACAAATTTTGGAGAAGCAACCTCTCGCACTAGCGCTTGCCCAGACAGTGAGGGTTTTCCATTTTGAGGGTTTCTTGCACCCGCCTCTCGACGAGGACGAATCCGAGTTATTCCCCAAGAAGGACAACGCGGTGATGTCGCAAATGAAGAACATCCGTGACCTTCGGTTTACAGAATGTGCTTTGGACGCAGAACACTGGAGCGTGATCACAGCTCTGCCATTGCTCGAGAATCTGGCACTCAACTTGTGCGATTTTCTGAAAAGCTCTTCGGACAAAGAACCCGAGAAGACAGCCAAGCTGAAAGTGTCTCAGCTTTGCATGGTCGACTGTATTGGGTTTCAGCTGCCCAATGAGGTCACCGATATGGGGTGCTTGCGCACACTTGTCATGGATAATTTGTCTCTCGATAGGAGGAATTCTTGGCTGCGCCAGTCTTCTATCACCGAGCTGCACGTCAATGTTGATGATTTCGAAGATGAAAATGAAGTTGGAAATTCACGGATATATTACACCAATTGGCTGAATGGGCTTCTCATGCAAGCACCGCAGTCTCTCCAGGCACTGTGTTTCTCAGCTAATACCAGAGGTGCTTGCGGAATGGCACCAGATATCTTGGAATGCATGATGCATGAACCCAGTTCATGGAAGGACCTTTCTTCGCTTCGCTCGTTCACGCTGCAATGGAGGGAGAGCGAGGATATACAAGTTACTCACGTAAGATGATTTGTGGCCCCTGTTCGGCATCTGGCATTTATCGTTCTTCCTTCCAGGACCTTTCCCAAGCCATCAATGGTATGGATCTTTTCATGCAAATAAAGACCACCAGTGGAAGACTGACTACTATGTTCGCTGTATTGCATGAAACATCAGATGGCTTGCACTTCGACGTATTCTTCATGACAAGCATAGTCCGGTCTCTAGACTCACAAGTCTTGAGTATGTAGAATATTTTGGGAGAGTCTTCCGACTTGTGGATGAAGAATGGTCGGAAGGCACCTTGTTTCATATGTACTTGCTACCTGTGATTGACACTCCTAACAGCTTATGTTCCAATTCATTTGTAATTGCTATTGTTTTGCGGTTTTTTCCTCTTCCACTTTCGCGAGATCAAGTCGTGGTCAACTTTGCAGACTTGAGTTCGCACAAATTCATGCAACTGATCTCGTAGGTTTATTAGGTCCGATCAAGTGTTGACTTATTGAGCATGAACAGCCACCCCACTCAGGTCGCAACAATTGGTGTTTCGTTGGCTCCACCAAGTTCGTGATCTGGCAAAAAAATCATGAAAAGGAGACATGATCGTGGTGTTATCACACAGCGACCCTCGGGATATGATAGGAACCCTATTTGAACGGGTCAAGGTGAGTTCACTTTTGTCTTGTCCATCAATTTGATTTATATCGTTTTTCCCAGCCCCAGAAAGACGGTTGGTCGACCAGATCTTGCCTATAATACCAAGCGAGATATATGTGCACATATTCGATTTCCTCGCACCACCTACCAAATACCCTATGCAAGAAGAATTGGTGTTCCCTGATCTTTCTTGGTTTTGTAGGTTTTTTTGTCAACGTCTACTTTCCATGCATATTCCATCTTGTGGAGTTTGCTGGCTCTGTGCCAGTGATTCGCGATCATGGTGTTCCCACATTCGAGGCGTCATGCGGGTCCAATTTGTGTTGTCACACATCGTCGGAGATGCAATCATTGATCGACAACACTTCGGAGTGACATGTGACATGTGACACTGCACCTCCTCCACAACCCCTGTTCCGACTTGTCCTGCCTTTGCAGTAGATATGTCTCTTCTCACTTGGTCCAGTCAGTTCATATTTCTCTTGTTTGCCACTTGATTTGAACATATTTTCCTTATCCAGCCCCAGAACGACAGAAAGTCGACCAAACAGCCTTGCCCACCATACCAAACGAAATATACCTTCAAATATTCGAACTCGCTGTCCCGCCCATTGGGCGTCGCCTAACGGAGGAGCAACTCAAAATACTCAACACCCTTTCTCTCGTTTGCAGGTTCTTTGCCAACGTCTGCCTGCCGCGTGTGTTCGAGTTCGTGGAGCACGATTACACTACGTTCCGCTATCATAGTGCTGCATCGAAGCCATCACTTGGATCTATGTTGTGCACAGGAATTTTGGAGAAAAAACCTCTCACACTAGCGCTTGCCCAGACAGTGAGGGTTTTTCATTTAAAGGGTTTCTCGCAGCCCTGCTACCAGGGCTTGTGGACAGCCGTGTCGTTCCCAAAGAAGTACAACACAGTGATGTCACACATGAAGAATATCTGCGACCTCCAACTCACAGAATGTGCTTTGGACGCAGAACACTGGAGTGCAATCACAGCTCTACCGTTACTCCAGAATCTGGCACTCAAGTTGTGCGATTTTCTGAAAAGCTCTTCGGACAAAGAACCCGAGAAGCTGAAAGTGTCTCGACTTTGCATGGTCAAGTGCAGTGGATTTCAGCGGCCCAATGAGGTCGCCGATATGGGGTTCTTGCACACGCTTGTAATGGATCGCTTGTCTTTTGATGGAAGGGGTTCTTGGCTGCACCAGTCTTCTATCACCGAGCTGCACCTTGATTTTTACGAACATAAAGATGCCCGGTTGCCCTACTACACTGATTGGCTGAACGAGCTTCTCATGCAAGCACCGCGGTCCCTCCAGGTGCTCTGTTTCTCGGCTAATCTGACAGCTGCTTGTGGAATGGCACCAAATATCTTGGAATGCATGATGCATGAGCACGGTTCATGGAAAAACGTTTCTTCGCTTCGCTCGCTCACGCTGCGACTAAAGGATATCTATGAGACACGAGTTATTAACGTAAGTTGATTTGTGGCCCCCTGTTCGGGAATCTCACACGTCTGATCTTTTTTTTCCCCCAGGACCTTCCCCGAGCCATCAAAGGTATGGATCTCCTAATGCAAATAAAGACCCTCACTGAAAGACTGACTGTGTCTGTTGTATTGCACGAAATATCAGATGGCTTGCCTGTACTTCGAGGTATTCTCCATGACGAGCACAGTCCGATCTCTAGCCTCAGTAGTCTTGAGTATGTAAAATATTTTGGGATAGTTTTCCGATTGGTAGACGAAGAATGGTCGGAAGGCGCCCTGTAGTGGTACTCTTTGTATAGTCAAGTGGCCAGAATCATACTACCTGCTGGCAAGTCCCACCCGCTGATCTGGCCATTGAATAATTCTGGCCACGTTTGCCATGTACCCCCAGATGACACCTCCTATCCTCCACAGCCAGTCTACTAACATCAACACTTTCCGCCACCTTGTTCACTCGTTTCCGCAGCGCGCATCTCACTCGTGGCAGCTGTGATCTTTCCAAAGGCCGCTTTCGTTTTTCACTCAGGCCCCGTCCCACCCTCAGGTCCAACGACCTCTCCGAGTCATTGTGCATTGTACTGACTCAGTCCTCACGCTCGCCGATCTGCTCGGTGCCCACACCGCACTCACATATTACATGTATAACGATCGAAATTCACGAATTTGGAACAGTACCACGAGGGCAGACTTGTAGCTGACCTGGGTTGGCCTCCTGCCCGTACCTCATGTGTGAGCCTTGGGCAATCTCATATACTTCGTTTTGTTCTTAGAGGGCCAGTTGATGCAGAAGCCCTCGAAAAACTTCTGGAGGAACAACACATGTCACTGTAGGGCAACACGACACGCATCCATCAGCCCCGCCAGCTTTCTCCCATTCGTCCCTTCGTTTCTCGGGACAATTATGCATGGGAAGGGCAACGGATGGCTGCAGCTCATCAGTCAGCATGAATACCTTTCTCGATAACTGGAGGACCACGCACCTCGTCAGCCCCGTCGCCCACTTGACGTCATCAGATTCCTCGGTCTTTTCGATCCTGAACAATGCCAGGATACAAATCATTGCTGACCACAGTGGCATTTCTGCTACGCGTCTTCCCGGGCTGTGTGCGTATGCCATGTCATTGTCGGAAAACGAACACGAACAGTTAAAGCGAGCCGTCAACGTCCAATTATGTTCCCATACTGGCTCGAGTTGTCTTGCAAAGCATGTTAGATAATGCAAGTGCATGGAGAGATTATTCTTCACTTCGCTCTCTCTTTCTGCGAATGGAATATAATGAACCACTGTGGATGTAAGTCTATCTGTGCCTCCTGTTTGGTGTTTCGCGTGCACTTATCATATCCCCCTCCTTTAGAACCCAGAGTTTTCCTTTGCCGAATTTAGATGTATCCTTTGTGAGCGGTTTAGTTCTGATACTAGTCTTGAGCATGTAGATTGTTTCGGGAGAGTTATTCGTTTAGTAGACGGGGAGTGGTCGGAGAGCTCCTTGTAGTATGCTGAAATGAAGTATAATAATACTTTTTTCTTCCCTTCTTTATTTTTTTTTCGTTTCTTTCTTAGAGGGCTGGTTCAGTGTAAAACAAACCCGGAGGATGTCTATACATAAATCACTTGTTTGTGCTGAACATAATGTGATGAGCCGAGAAAGCCTGTGACGAAAGTCGAGGATGAATATCTGCATGGCTATAGGCTAGCACGACTCGTTATCCATCAACACTGCCAACTTGCGACTAGCCATACCTTTGTCTCTCAGAACGGTCATACATATTATAAGCGAATTAGCACCTGCGTCAGCCTGAACACCTTCTGAGACTCAGGAGAACTGGCCTTATTGTAACAGTTACTCACTTCCACAATCCCGTCATCCGCTTGACATCTTAACTTGTCAGACCAATGCATACACGCCATCGCTGATCACAGCTGAGTGATCCTCCGCGACGAGCCAAGTTCCCAGACAGTGAGCCATTGTCGGTAAACGTGAACGGTCTGAGGGAGACGTTACCTGCTTCTGCGCACCGTGACCAGATTCAGTGCCCCGAAACTTCCAAGCACGAACGGAAATCTGCTACCTTGCTCGTCCGAAAACCCGGGTCAGGCAATTGTCCATATCATATCCTGTTTTTGTTTGCAAGAAATTCAGTTTCACAAATGGATTTGCAGATTGGCACACGAACGCTATCTTCGACGTGATTCGTAACTGGAGTACAGGATTCTGGGTATGTCTACCAGATCCAGGAAAGAATTTGTGGCCTGGGGAACGGCCTGTGTACGGCGTCACATCAATGGAGTTGAAAGTAGGACTGCACAAGTAGTACTTACGCGTCAATGAAGGGCGTGGGAATTCAGAGACAACGTCGCGCAGCGCGCTTGGTTTAAAGCGATGGCGGCACTGCCATCGCTCGAGGAGCTTTCGTTCTTCTGCTGTGATTTTCTACCCCTCCTTGAGGATGTGGAGCGCGAGAAGGTTAAAGTGTACCAACTTTCCATGATTACGTATGGTTTGGCTGAGGATTGGCCCATCGTGGCCATCGATACTGGATATTTGCGCAGTTTGGACCTCAATTACTGGAGTTTCGTCGAGTCGAAGGAGGAGTGGCTCTGTCAGTCCGCCATCACACGGTAGCAAATTCAAAGTTCTCTCGGAAATCTATTCGATGGCGCACACTCTATCCAGGAGCTGTCTGCAGCCGTCTTGCGAATGCCGCAGTCACTCGAGGTGCTGTGTTTTGCGATTGATGTTTATTCTATTCGCGGAACGGCTCGGGCTGTCCTGCAAAGCATGTCGGATGATCCCAATGCATGGAGAGTCCTTTCTTCGCTTCGTTCGCTCACGCTGCGAGTGAACAATGAGGAGCCAGTTATGGACGTAAGTTAATTCATTTCCCTCGTTTGTTGTGTTGCATGGTTGCTTCATCGCTTATCATCCCCCTCCCTTTCTCTAGCAGCTCTCCCGACAATTAGGTAGGGATCCCCTCGTGCTAGTTAGTATATCTGTGCTGAAGGAATGTTTCTGTTTGGGTCACATCAGATAGCTTACCTGAAGTTCTGCCTATCCTTCGTGACAAGCTCGGTCCTGCCTCCAGTCTCAGGCACATGGATTATTTCGGGACTATTTTCTGTTTGGTAGATGGGGAATGGTCGAAGGGAGTCTGACTGTACCAGGGGTCAATGATAATACACAATGCTATTTGTTTTCATTCTTGGAGGGCCCGTCGGTGCAGCAGGCAGGGCTTGTTAACCAGAAGAGCAAGGATGATGCAAGGAGGTCATCCAATAAATTGCCTATTCATGCTGAACTTCGAAGACCGTTGAGACAAAAATACTTGAAGAAAGTCGAGGGAATGTGACCTCTCCCAAGTTAACATCATGGGCCTGTAACATCAACGCTCCCAGCTTTCGATCATCCATCCCCAAGTTCGTCTTTCCGAATGATCCTACACGTGAATTCCATCGGACCTGTTATTTCGAAGCATACAAAGTTCCTTGTCGACGACCCGCCATCTAATGTACACGAAGTGACGAAACAAAAACAAAAACAAAAATTGGGTGCCTGAACTCGGAGTCCTTACAAGCCGAAGCAGCTCGCAGAAACCAACAATGCCAGCTTTTGAGCATCCATCTCTTCATCCCTCGGTACGAACCTGCACGGGAACGGGAGCGGGTGCCTACAAAGAGTTAGAATGACCCCACGTCAGCGAGGACGAAATCGATCTTCGAGTTGGAGCAGTAGCGACGCACGACGTCATCCCCGTTGTCCACTTCACGTTGTCAGATCCCTCCGTCTTTTCAATCTTGAACAGTGCCAACATGCACACCATCGCGGACCATAGTGAC
>JBBPOR010000253.1:0-28483 GCA_038091555.1 Leccinum sublutescens | reverse complement strand
GTGTCCACAAACAGTCCCATTTGCGACCCATTCTACACATCATCCTGGACGCGGGTATGATTTACTCCTTGGTTGTTTTCGTCGGGCTTGTCTGCTTCGTGAGTAAAACCAATGGTCAATACGTGATTCTAGACATGGTCAGTTGTCGTGTCCTCTCTGGCTATATGTGACGAGTCCCGCTGACATGTTATCGCTTGCTGCCAGGTCCCGCCCATCATCTCCATCACGTTCTACATGGTCATCATCCGCGTTGGGATCTCCAAACGCTCGACGACATCGTTCACGGCGAGCAGCATACCGCTCGGATATACGACCTCGCAGAACATTGATAGCGCGGAGCGAAGGCGGGCACTGCAGGTCCACGTGAGCAAGTTGACCGAGAGCAAGGTCGACAATGATTTCGACCAAAGCTCGCCGTCGTACATGACGATTCCCGTGGGTAGCCACGAGAATCATCCCACTCGGGCTCAGAGCCCGTTCATATTCGAGGGGAAAGAGGAGGCGGTATGACCAGGCAAGACGCGTCGACAGGGTGCGCTCAACGTCACGTTCCGATGGTCTTTTTTCTAGATCTCTTCACCTCTGATCGTGCTGCCACTCCGCTCCTTGTTTTCTTGTACGCCTTCGCATTCTCGATCACACTGTTTGAGTTTCTGCGGGCTTTCACTTGTGACAAAGCCCCATTTCTATACACACCACAGTCATTAACAGCATCATTGTGTCAGGAAGCGGATTAATCCCCAGATGATATACGGTGTTAGGTCTACCTTGAGCATAATTTTAGATGATTGGTTTTAGGGAAAGAAGGGAAGAATATACTGTGCGTTTAGCAACAGTCTCCCCCGGTGCGGACCTTTCTTTCTGCTATTTAGGTCCTGATGAATGTCCGAGGAGCGCTAAGCACGACACAGAGGTGTAAGACCTTCATCGTGGGCGCCGAGAAGACAATAAACAGTCTTGTGCTACCCTTTTGATGGCCGGACCTGCCGGGTGTCCGCCTCGGGCCGACATACTTTAGTGAGCCTTACAAGACCAATGTCGAAAGGCATAAGAGGCTTTCTTCGGCCGATGCAAACAACTCGCAAAACTGCCGAACATGATCTGTCTCGCTGCCGTGCTTACGCTACAGAACCCGTCCTGAAGCTGGTCCACGAACGGTAGGCACATGCCAGTGGATAGACCCCAAGGGTGTGTGAGCATGTGCGGAATTTCAGGAATCTCGAAAATAAAATAAGTGAAACTGGGAGCTTGGCCGCCCTCCCTGCCGCCCTATACAGGGCTATCTAGGCGGACTCAACTCCTAGCACATCAGAGGGTCAGAGGGAGTTGGTAGGGCAAGGGAGTGTGTGCATGGAAGTGGCATAAATGAACAGGGCACCATCCTGTACGTCCCTCTCCAGTGGTAGCGATGTGGTAAATTTGATCGGCTCATAGGAGGGAATGTGTGAGACTCGGAGTTGCCTATCAATGAGAGATTGACAAAGTCTTGGGTTGTCACGTCGATCGGACGTCATCTCGTCGTGCGAGCTGAACTTGAGGTCAGGAACAGTCCCGGCTCCCAGTTGCAAATTGTGTGCAGTGTCTCCGTTTATCACAAATTGCAACGAGGTCAAACCCTGAACCCGTATCGATTATCGTCCAGCTGATCCCTCATCATGGTCCGAAACGTTCCGCGCGAGAAGACGGACCTCGGATACAAGTTGTCCCGCGGTCCGTTATCGTGCGGCTCATCGTTCCGGATGACATGAGGCTCCAAGTGGACATCTTGGCCATTCCCAAACGACTCTGAGTCGTGTTTTGATCGTACTAGTCTTGCTGACCAGCCTTTACCACCAGAATGTAACTAATCTTCTCTTCTTCTCCACCGCATTCGCTGACGCGGCAACAACTTACCGCGTCCGACTGGGAGCTTGGCGAAAGTGATTTGATGAATGCCGCTTCCAAATATGATATGACCAATGATTCTCGGCGATCACGGCCCTAGTATACGTACTAGCATGATACCATGGCACACGCTCCAGGTTCAGATGACGGTGAAGAGGCTTTCCAAGATTACAAGTACCACCCGGATAGAATAAATACGAAGGGGCAGATGCGAATGTTGACATAGACTCGGAACCTATAGGCAATCAACTATCTGTGTTCTTCAGAACTCGAACTCTCTCGGCCAAAGTCCATCAAAAACGCGTTAAACAAGACATTTCAGAGCACTATTAATCCAGCTTTACCTATAAGAGAGACCGTTAGGAGGCCAGTGTCCACGATACAACGTCCTCGAAACCTACAATGGTCGCTTGGAAGTTATGGGCACCGCGTACTGCTGCTGCTGATAACGATCCACACGGGCATTACCAAGGTTATCCAGATAGCATGGCATGTCTGGGTGGTGGTCTGGGGTCTTCTGCACAGCCATTTGAAGGTACTCGACGGCTTCATCAATATCAGCCGCAGCCTGACTGGTGTTGGGGCGTAGCTGAAAGCTTCTCTGCAACGCGAGACCGAGGTTGCTGAATCTGATAGCCTTGTCGAAGTGGGAAACTGAAGGCTCCTGTACAGTCCTACGCAACTCGGAGATCAACTTCTCGAGCTTCAAGATGTCATTGGAGTCTGCAAGTTGGCCACATTCGTGACTCTGCAAAACTAGTACCGCATAATTATGTTCACAGGTGCCACTGTTGGGACGAAGGACCATGAGTTCTTTGAGGCGTTCGTGCAGCTCATCTGAGGTGGATGTCTCCTGCCCGCATGTGCCGTAATACAAAAGAGCTTGGGATAGATATAACAACGTCATAGGCCGATCGGGATGACCAATGGCACTGCGCAACTCAAGTGACTGTCGTAAATTTGAGGTAGATTTCTCGTAATTTTGGTGGGTGCCATGAAAACGATCAATAAGAAATTGCGCTTTCGCTAGGTTGGACAGGGCAGCGGCCCGATACGAGTCTTCCACGCGGCGGACCTGTTCAGCTTTCTCAAAATGTTCAACAGAAAGTTTGAGGTCTTCTTCGCTATGGCTTTTGTAGTAGCGAAGGAGGCAATGCTGTCCCTTGTCCGTCTCATTTAAGACTTCTAGAGGCACTAAACTCTCTTGCTGTCCTCATGAAGAAAAGGCTCTTCAGAAAAAAATGGTAACCAACAACATTCCACTTACGCTATCGTCCACAATATCAGATATCCGATAGTCACAGTGCCATCGTTGCACAGAAATTAGGAGTGATAAGGAAGGTGATGCGGGGTCCTTCATCTCCGATGACGTGAACACTAGGTGGGCACTCAATTATCCGCAAAACGAATACAAAAAGTCCAGTACTTACAGGTACTAGTCCGGTCGAGCAAGTCACATACACGTATCTCCAATGCGCCCAGGAACTCCCCTCTTCCTAACAAAGGGGAGAACTCGAAGGATGCACAAATAACCAGCCGAACTTGAGTGGACGGATCAGATGGCCTGAGGACTCGTTAAATGAATAATCTAGGAAGACAAGTCGATGGTGCCGCACAGGTAGATCCGGTTGTCCCACTGGATAACGGGATCATAAACCCGTGCAGGTTTATTTTCGGTACTGGAGGACTTGCCACCAACGACATCAACGCGAACAAAGAATCCAACAGGAACACATCCAAGGTTGATAGTAACATTTTCAACACGTATGTCTGTGGGATATCTGTTACCTTTCTGAAAGAACGACAACAAGGCTCATACGTGTAAGAACAATATGCGAATCCCCGGTTGCAGAAGGAGGTGGCGAAGTTGGGGATTCCAATTCGGCACCTGCATTGTCGGTGTCCACACTAGCAATGCAGCCCGTTTAGCACGTTGAACGTCAGCGCAAGAGAAAACCTACGATTGGCTCCGCAGATAAACAACTTCTAGAAACTTGAGTAAGAACAAGCACGAAAATAGTAGTGGGATACTTGCCGCCGTCATTACCAGATGCGTAGATACACGCGGTATCTACATACTTCAAGAGTTCATGTTGCTCTACTACCTTCGACTCCGACTAGGCGGATGGTCAGTGTTCGAACTCCGAAGACACGGCTATGTACATGCCTTTTCCAACATTTTGATCCAAACATCATCGTGAGAAATGGCTACCTTGGCTCCTGGATTCTAACGAAAAGGATCGGTGTCGTTTGATATCCTCAGTCCGCAGTACAAACCTTTTGTAATAGGTGGTCGTTGATGAGATCCAGATAATGGGGGGGCTACATAACAGATTAGTCTATGCAAACGGCGAGTCGGATAATTGTGCGGACCTGAGATAGCATTGGATACCGCTCGATTCCTAGGTTGAATCAGCTCAGCTGAATAGCCTGCAAAACGATAAAATATCTCACTGGAAATGCGTGGCAGCCACTCAAAGGATGCACCGAGAAATTGATACGCAAGATACGCAAGAAACAAATGAATGTGTGAGATTAGAGCGCTTTCCCATCCTCCCACTTGCTCTACAACGGTGGTTCCCGCTTCCCTTCTGACCGTCATCTTGAAACCTTTGATAAAGACGGTTTGGTTCTCACAATTGTTATCCTTGACACAAGTCTCGTGATCCACGTTAAACTGGGACTCCCATTCGTATGCTGGAGGGAGATTGGGATCGCTCCCAACCGATTCCTCTGGGGATTTCACTACGTTGATGACTCCACCACTCTGCCCTTCACGGAAGGCTCCCAAAGTCCACAAATTTGTTTTATACAGCCCAGTAATCAGGTAGAGCGAGCTATTGAAGTCCTTGAGGGTGTCGGCTTTCTTGAGAATGGAGTCGCACCAAGGAAGTGCATGTTTGATGGCAAGATTCTGAAACTCGTCTAATTTTTGTCGGTTCTGGAGCTCGTAGAGTGTTGCGCCTGATGGAAGGATGAGTATGGCGCCGCCTGCATTAGATGTTGCGGTGAACTTGTAAATGCCACTGAGATGATACAAAATTAGGATTCGACCATTTAGACCGACAAGAAGTACCACTTTTTGAGCTCATTCTGCACGCCATAGATGATTGCTCTTTTGGACATATGTTTTTTCATGGTCAAGTCTTCCAGTGAGGGAAGGTTTTGATCCGGATCCTTTGAGTTGAACGAGATAGGGTGGAACTGAGGACCTCCAGGATTGCCCCGTGGGTCGCAACATATATTGCAGACGACCACGAATTGACCATATTCGTCAATGTACCCAACATCCCCAATCCCAAGACCCACGTCATCCTCCTCACTCCTTGGACTGGGGGAGCGCAGAGGGTACCCAAAATTCTGCCGCAGGTAAGTTGCATACACGCCTTGCTGAGTGATATTATTCATGTGGAGTGTCGCCTATAGAGTGAGTTGAACTGTTTGTCGGAAGTGGGGAAAGCAGAGGTTTGAATCATCCAGCCTGGCTCCAGCACGCTGAGTCTTGCCATGTGCCTCCAGGCAGGCAGGCATGCGTATGTAAGCGAGGTCACGGCAGCTCTTTGTCTCAGCTTCAACCAATATACAAGATTATTGTGAGGCCCTTTCAGAAAATACAACCGCGCGTTAGTCGCAATTTTCTCTTTCAATGCAAGTCAGACCCCAGTACATCATGATGGACTTCACCTGTTTCAGCGCACCACACTCCACGTCCTGCCTCCATTTTCCATTTCGGCTCCTCGCAGCTCATTCCCCTGAGCTGCAGAGCGCGGGCCCGATTACCTCGTATACGCACTTGTGAGGTGTTCCCACCCACCCTTGCAGGCTCCCGTCCCAGGCCAGAGAGTGCTTCACGCCCTCCCCATCATCCACATCCTCCTGGCCCACCGCCTTCCTCTCCTCCTAGCGCATGGAGCGACGCCCAAGGATTGGAGGAAAACTATGAACGCTAGGCGAAGGGGTCTGCTAGTAAGTCCCGGTCATGCTGTTCGAATATCCTCTTTTTTCCAACCCTCAATTTTCCTTCCACACCTTCCTCGCCGAGCTGGAAAGCTCCATGGGCTTTCACCCATTCTCGGGCCTTTTCCTTACACACCATCACCTCAACATTTTTCATTGTACCTACCCTCCCAATTGTTCACTGCACGAAACGTACTATGTTTGCGCCCGACCACAATCATCGGGTGTATGTATGATATTACACTGAATGGTTGGTCTACTTAAAGACGTGACGAATCCGATTGATTGCCGTCACGATCCACTGTTGCTGTCGCTGTCAGTATGTGTCTATTAGTCTATTGGCGCGTTGCTTTTTCGTAAGGTATGCCCGCAACGTTTGAAGCAACGCCAAATCTGGCCGCCAAGCACGTGAAGTCCGAGTCGTGTCCAGGATCCTGACTAACCATCGATCGCTCGATCGACGACCCGATAGTCATATTATTGTGACTTTCGAGAGTCACAAGGATTACTTCTGTGGAACGACGCACCACAGCAAATCGTGAACCATCATCCAGAACGCAACAATATCATCTCATTCGAGACACTTTCTTCAGCCAACTATTCCCGATATCATCTCACTGCGACTCTGAACGGGCAGAACGATGACGACCCTCGAGCAACAAAAAGCAAGAGTACGTCTGATTGATACTTGATGAAAGTCTTTCAAACACCTCTTCTAGAACCAGCCTGAGATCAATAAAATTTGGGAGGGAGAAGTCCGGGTTAACCAGCGTGCATTGGTCCGCAAAATCCTCTCTCGCTACTCATACGACTTTTCTGGTAACCATCGTCGCTGCTCGCTTCGTTGAAAAATTCTCATCGTTTTCACTTCCCCTTCTGGTCATTTCCATCTGGCCAGTGTTCAGAGAATTCCTCCAGAATTCCGATGATGCAGGATCTGACAACGTTACCATTCGTTTTGAGAAGAGTTCTGATGTGAGAGGACGTGTATGCGTATGACATTTGCATCTACCTGACTTTTTCCCGAGATTGCAAAATGCATCGTCGAGAACACCGGCGATCCATTCTCAAAAGAAGATTGGAACCGAATCACGGAAATCGGTGAGTCACCTAGTTCTCAAAGTATAGACTTTCATTCAACCTGATATATCCAGCCAACGGTAATCCGGACTCAGGGAAGGTTGGCGCATTTGGTGTCGGTATGTCGAATACGCACAGCATATAGTGGCTGAATCACATATTATTTCAGGATTCTATAGTATATTTTCCTTGACCGATCAACCTGTCATATTTTCTGGTGGTACGTCCTGTTTATCCTTCGGCATGCGTTTGGAATTGGATGGATTCGAAGGGCGCAAGATGGAGTTTCACTGGGAGGGTGACGCCGGACCAGTAAGGTGTTACTGACTTCAATTGACTATGTGCTCAATCCAAAGATAGCTGCGCTACTCCTTGAGCGAACTCCGTACGCCTGACAAGGGCGCAATAATCCATATGCCACTGAAGAATCCTGAAATACCGAAAATGGATGATTTGTTTCGATTTCTTGCGACGTCGATCACTTTCATGACATACCTGAAGAATGTCGAGGTTTTTCTAAATAAAGACTTCATCGGCCGCATCAGCAAGTCTAAAGAGAAAGTTGACGACGACAAACCTCTTATTGAAATGAAGCCAGTTAGCCCTTCGGACATGAGGTTTCTGGAACCACTTAGACTTCAACGTCGTCGTGAGTATTGGTCAGTTGTAAGATACTTTTTTCTGACCGTGGTCACGGTACAATTGGTCCAGAATTCACTATCGAATACTTTCCAGACCCTGATAAGCGGCCAAACGTGTCCTCCAAACTAGGACTAAGTATATTCAGCATCGAGGCTGGCGTTGAGATGGGTCGTAAACTCGAGAAAGAACTGTTTCAGTGCACATTCAAGGATCGAGCTCCTCAAGTCAAGTATAGCCTGATATATGTAGGTTCTTTTGTTTCTCTTTGATGTTAGCGTCTATGGATGAACTACTGTACACCAAGACCGGAAAATATGAATATGATCAAAGCTCCGCGGACACTACGGGATACAACAGTATATTTCGAGAGCTTCGTGCCGATTTGAATGAGTATGTGATCGTTATACGAACATTGAATACTCGACTGATCCCAAGCTAGTGCACTGTGTTCCAAGATTTTCATTGTTAGTGGGTCATCCTCACTGTTTGCTGGGTTTGTTGACCCGCTTTTGCAGGGTCATTCCACTCGTCAAACGACAGGTATTGGCGGCCACATGGAATCGCAGTTTATTCCTACTGTCGAACGTGAATCAATAGATCTAGTGTAAGTTCTTCTTTATCTGATCCCCTCATTAAATCGAGGTACTCATTTGAGACGTTAGCGACAAGAACGTTGCTAGTATGTACCTCGGTTCTTCCCAGCATATAAATACTAAACCACCATGACTTGCTTAGTCTGGAATAATTCATTATTGTATCTGGGAAGCTTCTTATCCCGTGTCGTCTATGAGTCAGAGCTCTCCGATATTCAAACCGCATGGATCAAGCTTAACGAGTCGGAAGAAACCCCCAATTTCAGACCGCTGCACGAGCGCTTCATCCATGTTCTAAAATTTTTTGCCGTTCGCCCATCCACTCCCTCACCAAAGGTTGCAGAGAAGCTTCGCGAATCATTCTATGCATGCTCTACATCCTCACTGAGGCTTCTATCTTCCGTTGGCGTACGGCAAGTCTCACACATCAGACGACATGACAATCTCTGCGAGAAGTTCTTGAAGGACGTGCCGATGCTTTCATCAGATTTCGATAATTTAGCAGCGAATTTCGTCAAGGCACAGCAGCAGGAAATACAACGCATAGAGCCTTCGTATGTCAAACTTGATCTGCAAAAGCACGCTCTCGATTGTTCGAAAGGAGAGCTTGTTGCCTGCCTCCGGTGGATACTCCGCGAATGGGCCGTGGGAGCAGGAGATCTGTTAAAAGTGGCTCGTTTCCGCGACGCAAACAGAATCGAAGTCCCACTCTCGTCCATACGACACTTTATTATTCCCAGAAAAGATGGGACTTATCATATCCCGCTGGATGGACCGCTCCCCCGTTCGGTCTTACCTCACCAAATCAGTCAATCGTTTGTTCCTGTGGATTTCCAGAGGTTCGGATGGAAAGAGTTCACCGTTGTTGACTGGATACATCACGTCTCTTCTATCAGATCAGACGACGAGGGAAAATACGACTTTACTAAATCTCCCGATTGGGCTGAATGTGTCTTACGCTGCGTTTCTTCTGCATGGTCCTCTGGGGGTGATTTACTGAAACGAGTCGTGGATGTCTTCAAAACTCAGGAGTGTATTCCGACAACACATGGCCTACATATTCCAGAGCGATCATGTCTTCCCAACTCGAACATCACGACATTCGATAACCTCGATTTTCCAATGGTGCGGCTCCCTTCGGGCGATGAAATCAGTGAGGGGATGGCAGAACTCCTTATCACTCTAGGAGTCAAAAAACACCCACCTATCGAGCTCGTTTTGAAACAGTAAACCATTGCATGTCTTTCTTCATACCTCCGCTAAACCCACATTTTCAGGGAGAAGTGGGAAATATCCGCACTAATCGACTATCTCGTCCATGCGTTCACTAGCCTCAGCGATTCAGACGTTAAGCTGCTGAAGTCAGCTTCAATTTTCGCCAAGAAGGGCAACAGTGAGGATGATAGTGAGACGAGCTTTTGGCGAGCCAACGAGCTCTTCCCACCAACAGAAGACTTTCAGAAACTTGGTTTGCCTCTCATTGACTGGGGCGGGAGTTCGGAATGGCAGGATGCGTCCCGTGAAGGTATGTCCTTCGCATCAGGCCTGAAATGCGGCTGAAGCTTCTCTTAGAGGTCGAACTGCTGTATCGTCTTGACTTAAATCGCCTCCCACCATTGGAGAAGATCATTGCGCTGTCACAGAACTCCCAAGTCGGGGAAGTTGCCTTCGAATACTTGTGCAACAACCTTCAGAAACAATACTTGAATTGCACCTTTGAGGACTTTCAAGATATTGCCTTTGTGCCGATGGAGAGTAGGGACGGCGTTGGCCGGGGAAAACTAAGAGATGTATGTGGAGTTGATCACCTCTGGGCCAAATTAATCGGGGCTTCGTTTCAGGTATTCCTCGACAAACAGTGGAAAGAATTCGGATTTCCCGTCGTACTGCTCGGATACGAAGATGGTTCAGTCGAAGGTCTAGGAATACAGCGTCATCCACCCCCTTCTTTGATTCTTCAACAGTTGGAACAGTTCGCAAAAGATCCATCTTCCAGTGAAGACACTGCTCGCCGGTGGTTCTCAATTTTGTCTGACCGTGTTTCGAGTAGGCAATATCGTTTGCATTGTTGGTTGTTTAGAGATCTTGACGTTACTCCAGAATTTAAGGAAGACGAGCTTTGCCTCATTGGCGGTTTGACTATAGTCCCTGTCTTCACTCGCGAGGGCGAGAAAATGATGCTGACTCCTCTCGAGTGCTACTTGGGACAGAGCGCGGGACACGACTTGTACCCAAAGCTATTTCACTTCGTCGACTTCGGAACCGCCGGGCAGAAATTTTTACGTGCTTGTGGCGCGAAGTATGCGCCCACTAAAGAAGACGTCGCGCAAAAGCTGATCAGCGATCCCAATGAGTTCTACAAACTCACTGGAGGTCATATACAGTAAGCATATTAGGCACATCTAAACTACTAGGTGTTGAGAAGGACACTATCAGATTCTTGCGAGAGCTCCATCTTCTTGCTTCCGAGAACCCCAGTGCTTCCAATGCGATCGTTGAGAATATGAAGGCTCGACCTGTCTTACTCGGGATAATAAAGAAACCCGAAGGGGCTTCTTACGTGCTGAAGAAACCCAGAGAGATTGTTATCGTTAATGATGAACAAACCTTCCATCTTTTCGCTGACTCAATTGTTGCCGCACCTCAAAATATGTCTCCTGAACTTGAAGGTGACAATGCTGCTTTCTTTTTTTTTTTTTCTTCGAACGCATCACTAACAAAGTGTGAAGGATTCTATATGTTACTTGGGTGCCAGCCCCTGACCACAGCTATTCGAGACCAACCCAGCCCATTCGGTGAAATAGAAGATCCAAAGATGTGCAAGAAGTATAGAGACAAGGTTCTAGAAAGGCTGCCCATGTTCCTTTGCAACTATCCGCGTCCCAAGCCTGAAACTCCGGCTGCACGTTTTTCTGGTGCCAGTGCTCTCACTGTTAGGATCTGGCAGAAGCTATCCGTCTCTAAAATTCTGAAGGTTGCAAAGAACACAATTAGTACCAAAGAGCGACCTGTTTCTGCGATCACGATCTACGAACAGAATACAATTCAGCTGTGGCTAACCTACCGTGTGGAAGAAGACATACATGAGTAAGTGTCTTTGTAGTCCATTTCTTTCGGCCATACAGAACTGAAGGATGCAAAAAGCCTTGCAGTGTCCCTATGCAGGACATTTATTGGTGCTGAGAACCCTCCCGACGTCGAATTCCTTACGACTTGTCTTTCCGCGAGCCTCAACGTGTTGGAGGGAAGAGGGTACTTGAGGGGTCGGTTCAATCTGTTGAACCACTGGAAACGAATGCAAAACTAACATATCATATCCTATAACACGTAGTCGATTGGCAACATCTTAACGACTGGAGGCTACCTCGCCCAGAAGACTCTTCCACTCAAATCGCTCCACTCGGAGCGAGGTTCCCTCTGAATGATCCGACGGGACAGGTCTCCACGACAGAAGTGGACCTGGGTTCCACAACTGCACACATGCAATCCCAATCCACCACAAACCAGTCTTGCTTGCTTGGAGGTACTGAATATACATCTCGCTCACGCACTGCATCTCCTGCGCCGTTCCCTTTTCAAGTGAGTGGCCAGATTGCCAAGAAGGAAGAAACATCTTGTGAAGTGCACAAGACCCTCTCTGGCACCTTGACTCCCATACTTCGCCAGTCTCCGGAGTAAGTTTTGTCTCCTACAAATGTACTGATGCATCACTTATACACCTTCCAGTCTGGTGATGCATCAACAACATATAGGTGGACGACATTAAATTCCAGCCAATGTTTTCTCACGGGCTGAACAGAGTCGACCATCGGGGTGGCGATCCAAGCTTGTGGATCTGGACAAAACACGCCACTTATGCCTCATATGGATCTGAAGGTAGACAAATTCTCGAACAGCTACTGTGGTGTTTCAGCATTGGTCCACGATTTGAAAATTTTGAGTGAGCTCTTAACTTTTCGTCTCGTTTTTCCTGCTTATGGGATGGTTAGGCCGAGTGCGGGATGTGGCAGTTTATGTTGCTCAAGGTTACCACCATTCGACGGTGTATTCGCATGCTAAACGTCCAATAGATTTACCTAACGTCAATGCAAATAGTACTACCTGGGTGCCAAAACCGCTCAGTTGTTTCTTGGACATCATTCAACAAGTTGCCATGGTTTACGGTCTCTCCACTAAGTCATATCGCATATTCTATCATGCTACCGCTGGGTGCATAGCATTCAATTACAAAAAAACCATATATCTCAACCTTCAATACTTCGAGAAATGGCGTGAGTACGATCCCACTCAGTGAATAGCGATAAAACTTTGATCACTCCAAAAGACTACAAGGATGTCAGTGACGGAAAGCAACGACAGGCTCTCACGTTGTGGTTCGTTCCATTCGTTCGTTTTCTCTGATATGGCCTATAGAGCTCTGTGAACCTTTTAGGTTCCTGACCTTTGCCCACGAAATTGCACACAACCTCTTCTCAGAGCATAACTCAGCGCACGAGTTTTGGTTTTTGGTGATCTGCGAAAAGTACATGGACAGGTTCTCGTCATGTCTGGCATCTGTGACCTCTTGAGGTAATCGTGTAGCAGGAAGGCGTATCATACAAAGTGCATGATGTATTGGTATGCCTTGTACATCAAACCAGATGGATTCGAACGGTGTTCCCTTGGGCGCCAGCGAACCTAGGATCGGAGGAGAGAGAAGGGTAATAAGTAGACAACTACGGACAGTTACTGGACGCTCAGGCTACAGCGCACGGCTGACGGGCCTTCTGAGTCCCCAGCCTATTCTGATCGATCAAGGGAATAGAAAACGAAAGTGTATGCATGTCTAACTGTCCCAAGGTCCAAGGGAGTAATCCTCAGGTGAAGCATTACACCCCAAACACACATGTAAGTAGATAATGTAGCACTCCATCCAAGATGAAGAAAAAAAGAAGTAAATTGATAGACGGACGATGGGGTCCGAGACACAGCTCGCCCACCCGGAAAGTAAGTGCCACACCGACGCCGACGCCTACGACGACGTCGTACTCAACAACGGAAACGCTCTCTCATGCGCACGCGGCGAAGGCAACGGTGATACCGGGCAAATTCGTCGTCATTGTCAGTGGCACGTCCGACCCACCGTGCGACCGCGTCCGCGCCAACACATACGCTCACGGCAAAAGCGGACCGCCTGTATTGAACTGCGCGCGTGTCCAGTCCTCCGTTGCGGGCGACGAAGCAGAGGTACGTCATAGTCGTACTGCGGCGATTGCGCACCGACACCGACTTTTAGCCCGTAGTCATCGATGATGCCGCAAACACCCATATGTAGGTCACCGCGCCTTCTGCAGCACATACAATAGCACGACGTACGAAGATTGTTTCCTCACAGCGAACGTCCGAAACACATGCGGCAACGTTTCCAATGCTCAAACCTTGTCCAACAATGCCGCGCTCGGCCCATTTTCATACCGCGCTGTTGTCCCATTCATGCCTAGATTCTCGAACTGGCGCGGGATATCGCGTCGTGATACTGCCGTGTGAGTTGGACGTGATGACGGGGACCGGCTGGTCCACGGCGGTACGTTAAAACAAGGCGTAAAAGTCGTCTGATGCCCAAAGATAGGCGGGTGGAGACGTGAAGGTAGAAGACGCGGGACCCGTGGATAACAATGGGCTTGCGAGCGCGCCGAGACCGGAACCTGGTACGACGTCAGGGTCACCACCTGTCGCTGTTATCTTGTTCTGTCAATATATTTCGCAAGGTTGATGTCCGGACCACATGGGCTAGGAGAGCGTGTCATGATCAAGTGGAATTGAGATAGAAGAACACTCACCGCGAGTTTCGAGCCCGTTTGGACGGAACGAGCAATCATCTAAGCGGATCGAAACGAGGCCAGGTTCGGGGGCAGTGGTCAGGCACGCGACGAGGTATTCGACGGCTTTCTTGTCCAGCACAGTTGATGAAAGATCGAGAAATTGTAAACTCTCAGCCTGCCATACTGAAGTTAGCGTCTGTTCCTTAACAGGTGATACATGCAAGATGACGCACATGCTCCAATTATTTGAACGCGGATGGTGTAAGGATGCGACCGACAAGTACACGAGCGTTCCCGGAATCAGGAGCGCGTGCAGCATCAGTTTCAACTTTTCTATCTGAGAATCAGCAGAGCGACTGGAAATGGAACGCAATCGACACGCGGAATCATTCAAATCACACTCCTTCAGCTTGCGAAGCCCCCACTCGATGTTGAACACGTCCGGCGGAATAGAGCGGCCGACGGGGTGGTCTGCACACCAGGTCCATCGAGCGAGGCTTCGTTGCAGATACCCGCTAGGAATGAAGAAAAAGTTAGCGCGCTGGCGGCGTAGGGAGAATCCAAGAACACGCCTTGAACGCAGCAGATGCCACAGGATCCCACTCCTCCTCTCTCGCCGCGCAAAATTCTCTGTAAAACGACTCGACCTCGTCGAGATTCCGCCACCGTCTCGCCCGAGCCTATCGAGTTCCCTCTGACAGTTCGCTTTTCGTCCTTGAGAGATGGGTTGGTGGATTGGGGGCACTAGATATCCGGTAGACGGTCGCGAGCTGCGGAAGGATGAAATGAGCTCGCGTCCCTGGCAGGAGCCTGGAGGTTTCCAACTTGGGGCGCAAACGGAGTGGTGAGCATTTGGCGTGGCGAACCCACCCTTTGAGAGAAATCGGTTTGCCCTTGAGGGAATGTAATCAGGAGATGGATGAGCATTGAGCAATGAGTTGTAAGTAACCTAAGTAAGTAGCAAAAGGCGACACAAGTTACTGCTTTGAATGGTTTATGTAAGTCAGCCACTGGTCTCGACGGACCCGTCAGTGAAGGCGAGAAGGTTTCTCCAACTGTCAGGGCAATCAACTCACATTTCTTGTAGTTCAAATGCTATCTGGCCATCTCCAGAAAAAGCAGCCTCTGAGGACAATGACAGACCTCAACGAGGCCATCGACCTCGGGCGACAAGCGCTTCACCTTTGCCCTTCACGGCACCCAAACCACTCCATGTTTTCGAACAATGTTGCAATTCGTCTCTTCATTCGGTACCAATCGCTTGAGGATATGGCCGATCTCAGCGAGGCCATCGTCTATGGGCGAAAAGCGCTCGACATTTCTTTGCCAGAGCACCCCAATCGTTCCATGTATTTGAACAATGTCGCAACATATATTTCCAATCGATACAAGCGGCTTGGGGAAGTAACGGACCTAAACGAGGCCATCGTTCTTGGGCAACAAGCGCTCGATATCTCCCCGCAAGGGCACCCGTATCGTCCTGTGTGCTTAAACGGCGTTGCAACATGTCTCTTAGATCGGTACAAGCGGTTTGGGGAACCAATGGACCTCGAAGAGGCCATCGTCTTCGGGCAACAAGCACTTGAGACTACCCCGCCAGAACACCCGAATCGTTCGGCGTGTTTGAACAGCGTTGCAACATGTCTCTCTCATCGGCACAAGCGGGGTGGCGAAATGACGGACCTGAACGAGGCCATCGTTCTTGGGCGACAAGCGCTCGACATCACCCGGCCAGGGCATCCAGATCGCCCGGTTTATTTGAACAACGTTGCAACATGTCTCGCCGATCGATTCAAGCTGCTTAGCACACTGGTGGACCTAAACCAGGCCATCGTCCTTGGGCGAGAAGCACTCGACGTCTCCTTGCCAGGGAACCTACATCGCTCGGTGTATTTGAGCAGTGTTGCGGCATGTCTCTCTGATCGGCACATACGCCTTGGGAAAATGGTGGACCTAGACGACGCCATCATCCTCGAGCGAGAGGCGCTCAACATTCACCCACTTGGTCATCCCAAACGATCACAGTCATTGGACCAGCTGGCATCCCGTCTCTGTACTCGGTTCACGAAATCAAATAACTTCAAGGATAAGGAGGATCTATTTAGTCTCTTCACGGAGTTGTCCCTAGTCCCACAAATCTTCTCATCATCTGATCTGTTCGCTGCCGATAAATGGGTTAGTGCAGCTGAAGAGTTCCACCATCACACAGCATTTTCCGCCTATGAAACATCATTTCGACTACTCGCGCAGCATCTCGCCACTATCTCATCCCTCCCCCAACATCCACAGAACCTCAAGAACCTCACTTCGTCACTAGCAGTCAATGCATTTTCAGCTTGTCTCCGCAATCAGCGCACAAAGGATGCAGTTGAGCTGCTGGAGCATGGTCGTTGTTTGTTTTGGAGCCAGATATCTCGTCTCCATTTCCCGCTTGAAGATGTTATTGCAGCCGGTCCTACAGGAAAATCCCTCGCAGACGAGTTCACTTCTCTGAGACAGAGTATTCTTGATGTGATCAATTCACACGGTGCAGATCCGCACGACCGACTCCGCAGTCTCAACCACGATATACAAGTTGTCATTACCAATATCCGCCAATTGCCCGGCCTCGCTCGTTTCCTTCTGCCCTCCCCTTTCTCCGATCTTCAGCATGCCGCCCGTTATGGTCCCGTCATCATCGTGAATGCGAGCAAGTACACATGCGATGCACTTGTTGTCTTTTTTGACAGAGACCCGGTCCACATCCCATTGAAAATCACAAAATCTCGTGTTCGGAATATGTCATTGGACTTCCAGTCTTTGATTTCGCAAGCAAGGAAGATGGACGTGAATACGGACCTTGAAAACTTCCTACAAACCCTATGGGAAGAGGTCGTTTCCCCGATTGTAGATTTCCTCAAGATGGCGCTTTCAACCATGTCACGAATCTGGTGGTGTCCCACTGCTGAGTTCTCCCTTCTCCCGTTGCACGCTGCCGGTTCGTTTCGGAAGGGCGAGCGGAATGTTCCTCACCTTTACATCTCGTCTTACACTCCCACCTTGACTGCCCTCATTCGTGCTAGACGGGGTGATCCATTAGTGAAGTCAATGGAAGAGAAACAGTTTCTTTTCATAGGTCGGGCGGATGCCAATCACAACACTGACAGCACGTCAGCCATCATTGCTGAGCACATGCAAGGTCTCACCCCGTTCACGCGCCTCGAAGGCCCGGAATCAAGCATACCCTTTGTCTCGGATAATCTGAGGAAGAGCAAGTGGGTCCACTTTGACTGCCTCGGTTGCCTGGAGAGGAAAGAGCCCATCGAATCTGCTTTCAAGCTATGTGATGGCCCACTTGCCATCAAACACATCATACGACGTGAATTGGACAACTTGCAGTTCGCCTACGTTTCAGCATATTATATGGAGGTTGGAGACCAAGAGAGTCCAAATGAAGTTGTTCACCTGGCGTCAATGATGCAGTTTGCAGGTCTCAGCTCTGTGATTGGGACAATGCAGTGGGCTGTGGAAGACGGGCAGGCAAACCAGGTCACATCAATGTTTTATAAGAATATGGTAGAGGGATCTCATGGGCTAGATCATACCTGTGCAGCATCAGCGCTGAAGAAAACAATGGACATGTTGGTTGACATATCACTTGATCAGCGCATTCTTTATGTACATGTTGGTGCCTAGCATATATGTGTGTAGTTGTGGAAAGGCGCTCTTTAGATAAATTTGCTGAAAGACAGATCTATTTATGATATGATACACAGCAGCCCTCAATTGTTGTAACCAAACAGCCCAAGCAGTGAATGGGAGCCATCCTTTCAATGAGAGTGAGGAAAACCAAATGAGAATCAGAGATTGGGGAAATAAGACAAAATGGAAGCAATCCTTGAAGCAGTGAAAGTGGCAGAGACTGGTGCCAAAAATATAAATCAAGGAGCAAGAGTGAACAAAGCCAAATGGGAACCACAGATTGTGCAAGCTAAATCCATAGATTTCTGCCAATGAGTTTTGAATCTGATGATGCTTTTGAGTTTGTCAACTTAGCTGATTTTGTGAGATGCTGTCACATCTTGCTGATGGGAAGTTCTCTTGTTCTTAGTCCAACCTAAATACTAGTGACCAGACACCAATCCAATGATAGATAAATGACTACTAGACTAAAAATAAAGTTGTACATTATCTCTGCACACAGTACAAACAGCTGGTGAAATGAATGAGGCCATTGATCTTGCCTGTGATACACTGAAACTGTACCCTTTTCATACATGTGGTTAGCACAGTTATTAATAGTGGTCCTGGCAATCAGCAATATCAGTGGTGAAATACCTTACAATGTAAAGATGCAACAAGATGCAGCAAGGGAAAGTAGTAATTCCTATAGTCTAGTTGGACAAGCTGTGAATACTTCCTACTTCCTACACATGATATACACTTTTGTGCTCTCACCACCATGCAACTCCTTCCCTTCCTAATTTTGGAATTTTTAAAATTTGGAGGCAATGTCTTTTGGGGCTGTTGTTAATGTCTGAGAAACGAGACAAAATTTTATCTACCTTATGCTTACTCTAGACATCATGTCATAATGTCATAATGTTGGCTGCATGTCCTCATACAAATATTTGATTCATGGCTGGATAGTAACTGGTGCATACAAAGCTTGACTGGGTACATTTTTATAGACACATTGTTGTCAAATTTAGTTTTCATTCCTTTTCAATCTACTTTTCTTTCTGAAAACAACTTGTTCTGACTTCCATGAAAAATATTTTGTTAGATTGCTATAAATATAGTGGTGATTGAATGAAATATTGAAGATATGATATGCTTTACATACTCAACCGATTCTGAAGAATAACATTCAAGATCATCTCAATTTTTTCCTCCTTAGATGCTCTGCCATATTGATCAAAAACTCCATTCATGGCTGATTTTACCTGTTTTGGTATGTTTGATGCCTTGTACTTTTCAGCAGCAGATTGGAGTGGCTGAAGATCTTTTTGATGGAAAAGATAGAAAGAATGCTCCAGAATGAGCAGTATATCTATCAGGCAATTTCATTTTAAGAAATTTTTTGTGAAGAGCAAAATATATATACCAATATAGGCTAGAAGAATTTGCCTCCATGTAGCAAGGTTTCTCTATGGTTGGCAATTTTACTTTTACACAAAGAAAACAAACAAACAACTTACTTTTGAATTAAATTGCAGGATGGAAGATTGACTCAGATCAAGATTGGACTAATAATAAAATGTCACAACCAAAATTCAATGGAATAGATCTACATACTGTTCCATTGTGAACAATCTGACAATAATAAATGGTATTAAAAGATTGCAAAAAATCATGAATGAAATGTACCATCTATAAATAAAATTGAGATATGGTTAGATTTATATATATATGAGATCACTTACAGACTAAATACATATAATGGAATTTAGATCAGATATAAAAATTTTGTCACAATGGAAACAAAAGTACTTACATCCTGCAGATGATAAAATAATGTTGAGCACAAATATGAAATTTGGATGATATATGGTTTCAGAAACAACTTACAATCTTCAAATTATGAAATAATCAGGATATAAAACATGAAAAATGAACTACTAACCTGCTATTGAAGATATGAAATATGTGTATAGTAAATAATCTTAACCATATTCAATCACATAAGATGTACCTTCTACAATCATTAGAAAAATGATAAGATTGCTGTGACTATATGGGAGAATAGTGAAATATAACTCACAGTCTAAAAGATGAATATTAATTATGATAAATATTCAACAAATTGTAATGTTGGCAAGCTCACCAGCTAATAAAAGCAAAATGTAACTATGTCAAAGTCATTATTGGACAATATAGATTAAAGACATACCTCCTATAAATGGAGTAGGAAGAATAACACATGACATCATCAGCATCAGCATTGCCTTGTATATTCATATTGCTCAACACACCTGCTGTTATTTTCAAGGCAAAATAGATGGACATGGCAGCATCAACATCAGCATTGCCATGTATATTTATAATGCTCAACACACCCACTATATTTTCAAGGTAGAATGAAAAAGATGGACATGATATCATCAGCATCATCACTCTCTAGCACATTCCACCATGTACAACTCACATTCCACTGAATAAATGGACATGACTCATCAGCATCACCACTGTATTATACATTTCACAATGTACAACTCACATCCTGTCATTTGTAGAGCAGAATAATGAATGAATGAACATGGCTCATCAGCATCACCACTCTCTGGCACATTCCACAATATACAACTCACATCCTGTCATTTTCAGAGCAGAGTGAAGAATAAATAGACATGACATGGCTCATCAGCATCACCACTGGCATATTCCACAATGCATAACTCACATCCTGTCATTTCCAGAGCAGAATACAGAATTGATGGATATGACATCATCATCATCAACAGCATTCTGAATTCATTCTGCTAAGAAAAAACTTACTTGCTATTGTTTCAAACATGTAAATATTGAGTGAATGTGACTTATCATAGTATGTACTGCAAAATTGTTCAAAAGACTTACAGTCTGTAGATTGTTGAATAATTAGTTGCCAAAAACAAGGAACATAATAATACTCTACATACCTTCTATAAAGAGTTGTCAAAAGTATATAGAATTGTTAGTGAATTCATTTTTGGTGACATCAACAGAGCTTACAAACTAAATAAATAATGATAAAAAGTCAGTACCATTACTGTTCTTACAAATATAACAAATAACATACAGCCTATAACAATGGGAAAAAATAAGCGAAACATGAGTGTACCATACATAAGAAAATATTTCCAAGGTACAACTCACCAACTATCATATCCACAGTGATTCCAGCAGGGAATGAAGTGGCATCATTAAAATCCTCATTCTTTGAATTATTTCACAGTATAGAACTTACTGTCTGTTTTTTTACAAGACAGGAGAAATAATATAGTGTCATTGTTCTGGAACATCTAATAATGCACAACTCACCTCCTGTCATTATTGCAGCCACAAAGAATGCACATATAATCAATAACATTCCTATTGAGTGAAACATCCCAAGATGCACAACTCACACTCTATCATAGCAAGATTATCAGATGAAACACATCACTCCTCTTAAATAATGCCACAATATACAACTTACTTCCTACAGTTCCAATGTGGAGCAAAAGAACACAAATTTCACCAGGCATTACAACCATTGGAATATTCCATAATGCACAACTCACCTGCTGTCAGTTTCACAGGCAATAAAGGATGCACATAACATCATCAGCATTTTTATTCAGTGAAACTCCAGAACACACAACTCACATCCTTCCATTTCAAGAGAATGGCAAAAATGCACATGGTATTGTTACCATTCCTACTCTTCAAGGTTCCACAATACATAACTCACCTGCTACAATTTCAAATGAAGAACAAGGATGAAGAAGGCACCATGAGCATTTATACTCACTAAAGACTTTCACAATGCATAACTCACCCACTGTCAGAATGAGCATAGCATCATCAATCTCTGCAACATTTTATGACTTACTTCCTGTCATTTCCCAAGCAAACCATACAATGGATATGGCATCATTAACATCACCACTCTTTTCCCAAATTCACAATGCATAACTCACATACTATCATTTTCAGAACAGAACAATGGACATGCATAGAATTGGTAGCATCATGACTCTGTGCAGAAATTCGCAATGCATGACTCACACTCTGTTATTTTCAGAACAAAACAAAGAATCCACATATCATCATGATTGATCATTACCAGTTTTTGAAAAATCCATAATGCATGTCAATTCCCAGAGAAATTGAAATGACAATGGCATTATGAGCATTACAACTTGTTATATTCTACAATGAACTCACTCTCTGTCATATCCAGCACAAAGCAAAGAAACCACATAGCATTATCAGCATCTCAACTTTCTGTAGCATTCTACAACACACAACCTACCTCCTGTCAAGTTCACAGATTTCAGAGCAACACAAATAATGTGTATGGAATTATCAACATCATTGTTTGGAAATCTCTCATAATACACAACTGACCTGCTGTTATGTCAAGAATAGAACAAATGATACCCATGGCATAATCAGCATAACAACTTTTCATCACTTTTCAGAATGCAAACTCACAAGCTATTATTTCCAATATTGAGCAATGAATAAACATTAGATCAGCATTACTACTCTTTGCAGCATTTGATAATGACTTACCACCTGTCAATTTCAAAATAGAACAATGCATATTTATGACAGCATTAGCCACACTACTCTAGAGAACCTTCACCATACACAACTCACACCCTGTCATTTCAAGAGCAGAAGAAATGGTGTGCATGACATCATTACTATCTTTCTTTTGGAAACACTTATACATAACTCACTAGCTGTCATGCCAGAATTGAACATGGGATATAAACATCCCTACCATTTGAAGAATTCCATAATGCACAACCCACCTTCTGTTATTCCCAAAGCAGAGCAAAGAATACATAGGGTATCATCAGGATCATGTTTCCCTTGCATGTCCTATAATACACAACTTACCCACTGTCATTTTCAGAAGAGAACAAAGAGTGGAAATGTCATCATCAGTTTCACCATTTTTTGTAATGATCCATGATACACAACTCACCTCCTGTCATTTATAGAGCAGGACAAAAAATGTGCATGACATCATTACCATTACCTCCTTAAAATATTCCACCATGGACAACTCACTGACTGTTATTTCCAGAGAAAAAAGGAATGTGCATGGTACCATTACTGTTAACAACCTCTGTAACAATCCACAATGTACAACTCACCTCCTATTATTTCCAGAGCAAAACAAAGAATAGGCATCATCAACATCATCACACTATGACAATTTACAATGCACAACTCACCCACTGTAATTTCCAGGAAAGGATAAAGAGTCATCAGCATCATCACTTCTGCAACACTCTACAATGTACAACTCACTCTCTGTCATTTCCAGAGTCCACAGAGTAGACAATGCATCATCAACATCACACTCTGGATATTCCACAGTGCACATCTCACATACTATCATTTCCAACATGAAACAAAAAAGGGACATCATATCTTCAGATCACCACTCTGTGAAATATTCCACAATGCACACTCACTCTCTGTCATTTACACAATAGATCAAAGAATGGACATAATATCATCAGCACCATATGTGGAACATTCCACACTGCACAACCCACATACTATCATTCACAGCATGATATTATCAGCACCATCTCTGAAACATTGCTTAATGCACAACTCACTTTCTGTCATTTCCAGAAAAACAAAAACAAAGAATATACATGTAATCATTAGCATTGCCACTCTAGAACATTTCCCAATGCATAATTCACCTTCTATCAATCCCAAAGTAGAACAAAGAATTCACATGGCATATTTAGCACCACCTGCATAGAACATTCTTCAATGGACAACTCACTGACTATCATTTCCAGAGCAAATCAAAGCATTAATATGCAAGCACAACAATTTTTACCATCATACACAATGAACAACTTACATGCTGGTGACTTGTTGAGGGTCTAGTATGAAAGTCCTATAATTCAAATAGTTAGAGAAAATATGATCAACATTATATCCTAATTCATGTGAAAACCACCTCAGTGACCCAAAAGTGTGGAAACCATTTTGCAAGTTTTTCAGGATGGATCATGTTCATACTGTGTACAGGAAGTGAAGATCCACGTATTTTGTCTATATCTGATATGATACTTTCCAAATATTGAATCATCAGCCTATGAAGAATGTATAATCTGTAGTCACTCACTCTTGGACTGCATATCTCATGCACAATGCTATGTTTGTTTCCTGGGCAGTCACAAATAATTTTTGCTGAACCTCCTCATTCAATGTTCTTGCTGTAGCTTCCAGCAGGATATTACACCCCTCATTTGAGTTGTGCATCCCTTCCACACATACAAATTACATAAACTTGACCATTTTTGAGAGTGTAGAATAAATACCTCCAATCCGAACACTGCATTTTGGGGGATGGTATAATTGAGAGAGACGACCCCATACATTGGCATTGTCAAAAATTCCATCTACGAGCCCATGTGCCTTTGCCACCTTTTCCTCCAGTGGCAGTTTTTGATCAGTGTCAGATAGTCTCCTCATGGCTACCGGCAACAATTGATCAAACTTGGTGAACAACACGATAACAGGCACTGGACCTGTTGTGAGCTTGAGAAAACCTTGCCAAAAATGAGCTCACCATTTCTCGTATCACACTCAAAAAACATTTCCTCAGAGCGTTGAATTGCTCGATCCAATTTATCCATTGGGATACAGTACCTATACAGAGTTACGACTGGTCAATGACTACTTTCCGCACTTGTTCAAGCTATAAATTACCAGATGGCATGAATGCGTTTTTTGAGAGATGTCGTGGTTGCACGATCAGCAATGAACTCCTTCAGCTGTTGGAATTCATGTGTGGAACCAGCCTCGAAACCCCGCGAGTCATGGAAGACGAATTTGTCGTTGCTCCGGAAAATCAACTCATCCTCGATGTTGTGTTCCCCGCGCTGGCGTACATTGGTAAAGATGCGCGTCGAGTCCGAGTCCAGTATGTCATGATACTCACTCCCCTGGATCCCTCGACCTGGGTCAGATCAATCTGGTCGCACAGTTCAGTAGGACAGTCATCCATACATATTAAAAGAAGCACGCACCTTGTTACCTTGTCCATCATAGACCTCCGGGTTTTCGGTAGTGTTACAGATCGCGCGGAGGATAGTCGTCTTGCCAGCGTTCGCCCGCCCAATGATAAGGATCCTGAAGCGGCCAAATTTCTCTCGGATGTTTTCAAAACCGCCTGTCTTGTTTGTCTCCATATCTGGATTCCAAGCGTAAGCGTATCGTTGAAGAAACTGTGAAACGACGTAGAGGAGTAGTTACCGTGGGGCGAGGGTGGAAGTGGAAGAAATGTACGTCGATCGATCCCCATCTACTTCCGATATCCGCTTCAAGCAGGTCCAGTGGCAGTCCCCGAGTCCGACCGGGACGATTCCGGGACGATAGAGCACAATTTCAAACGCGGTTTCTTTCGTTTGACTGGTTTCTTCCGTAGGCAATGCTCTCAGAACGGGCCGGACTCGTGACACGCCCTCGGTAGTAAACATGATGTTGTCGTGGCGAAGAGTTTTCCTCTATTCAGATAGTATCTCCACCCCCCGCATCTCCAGGGCAGCGGGGTACCTATGCAAAGTGACTTCAAGATCGTTGCTAAACGTAGTGCAACACATCCACTTGACGGCGAAGGAAAACAAAGTCATTGGTATAGACACTACATGGCGTATGTAGTACATGACGGCCGTATCTCCATAGACCATCTAGCGAAGGAACACATGTTTAAAAATGATCGTAGTACCCGAGGCAACGTACTCATATGTTCGATCAGTTCGGCAGGGAGGGCTCTCTGAGACGGCCACTCAGAATTTGATACGAGTATTGGTTGCGAGCACTTTGTGTAATTTCGTGTATGGGTCCGATATTGTCAAAGTTCCTACGTTGACCCATCATCAATGCACACAGCTTAGCAGGTTGGAGAGTAGCAAGAGGCCACGCGGACTCACGGGACAGAGCGATGTAGACATCTAGTGCAGAGATGAACGGTCTTATTTCGGGCCGTCCTACCATATTCCCTTTTCATGTCCTCGGCGTTTGAAGGTGAATGCTGCAACAAACCAATGTATCTTAAACACCTGCCAATATGCTATTATTCTGAGAAGTTGAACGGTACATACAAAGGTTGTCGTCAGGTCATCGGGTCATTCTATGCCCGGAGTATCTTGAGGTCCACAGCTGGTTCAGATCTTGGGCACCACGAGATATTCGTGTAGTCCCTAGCGCTCGTGATTTGGTGCATAAGCAAGTAGTTTATTCTTATAACACAAAAGGAGGGGCTCACCAACTTCGGGAACAGCTGTTTCTCCCTTGTATTCGAGTCTGAATGATGGAGAATCACCGGGCATGTCCGTGTTCCGATTCATCGTCAGAAACAAAATTGCGCGCTAAAATTCAAACCCCGACAATCTTGGTGAACCTGCTTTCACCCCCCTACACGCCCAACTGTACGCACACCACCGTACGTGTCGTCCTCCACGGTACGCGTAAATTCACATCTTGTACAACGTCCTTCATTCCAGCGACGCAGACATGGTCGGCTTTCAGAGCTGCGCAATCGGCCAGAGACTCGGAGGCACTGGCACTCATTTTGCTTCCGTCCGGGACGGCGCAACCCGCGAACAGCGGTGCCTTCCCTTCGGCGCCCGTAGAACACGTGTCGCTCGAGGCCTGGTCCAGCCGTAGTCTAGCCTCTCATCCAACCGAGCTCGCGGATCCGTGAAGTCCTGGACCAGCAAGTACAATCTGCCTCGTGTAGCGATTTGGACGTGCGCAACCCTTAAGGACCAGGGGCGAACCACCTTCTGTTGCCTCTCGGGTCCTGACCAAGGCAGGCCCGTATACTACGAGCCAGCTGTTCCTTCAACTTCACATAAAGAGCCGGGTGATCGGCTAGCATCTGGTGAGCTGGACGACTTTACTGCATCAAGGGCAAAACGCTGTGGCTGCAAATACGTGAGGAGGTCGGTCTCTCGAGCGAGAACAGATGTATATAGCACTTTTGACACGACCTTTACTTACCAATACACCCCACCTTCTGTACCCCACAAGGCACACCACTTGCCCCTGAGGGTTACGAGGTCGCTCGTCAGCAGCATGGCGTCAATGGTTGGAAAAGCCTCCATTCTTCGATGAAACTTTCTCCCCCTTTGGACGTCCTTGTCTGAATCCCCTCAACCTCTCCGATCGTCCGCAAGTTCTCCATTGTCGCGCTGGCTTGTTGCGCTTGGGACTTTAGTGCTCCCCACAATCCTTGTCATATTATCCTCGACATTCCGAGTAGTCTCGTCTTCCCGTGCCAACCTTTTGAAGAACTCGAGCAGCTTGATGGTAGGCTATAAAGATACGTCCCGAACCCAACAAAGACCCCAACATTAGCGATACCCAGCCAGACAAAGTGAGAGAAATAGCTCACATCTTCACGTTCTTGCTCATGTTCTCCAGCAGCTCTAATGACTGTCTGAACCTCACTATCTGTAAGGCCTCGTCGTGGTCCCTTTCTTCCAGGCTATCGAGTGTCGTACAAACATGATGATTTGCGCGCAGCTCGTGCCGCGAGGTTTACGATGTTCGGCGCTTGGTCGGCGGGACTACCTTTAAAAGGCCGTTTCCCGGGTGGCAGAAACCGCCTGACACAGCCTAGAGCATCGTTATCAGCATGAGACGACTGATGACTGTCGGTGACTGTGCTTGACACTTACACTGGGAGCTTCTAGAAGAGCAATGCTGAACTTCTCGATGGAGAATCAGTCGGCGCTTGTCCAAGGTCCATCTAGTTCATGTGCTATTTGGCCGACGTCGTCGCACACAACCTGGTGTAAGATGACCTACACATCAGCAACATTTGGACTCCGAACCCATTCAACAACATACTCACTCTCGCCACAACCTCCTCCTACGGCGACGGAGGCTTCTGGAAAGGCTTTCGCATGATCCTAATCCTGTGTCAATCCTATCGATAAGGTGGGATGAAATGCGGAGATTCTCCCTGTGGGATAAGTGCAGACCAAGGTCGACCATCGCGACGGTTGAACGTTACCCCAAAACGAAGATGATACTATCGCCTAGTCGAAGTCAATGATGAGTTGATCAGATAGCGTCGCGACCTTATGTAAGTTCAGATCCACACTTTTCCAACGACTCTGGCGTGGTCGCCGGCTCACCGCGCCAAGACAAGCTTGTACGAGTCCAAAATGACGGTGGGAAGTATTCTGACACCGAAAGCCAATTTTTGTCCTCCCTCCTTGCAAGGGACGCGCTCGACAGCAGGTTGACAGACAGGAACGATCTGGTGACAGCACGACAGCAAGATCGCTCCACTTTGAAATTGTTCACACGAGTCCCAAAGGTGGTCGTCGTTCAATTGTGGATACAAAAAGTGGGGGACAGGGTATCGCGCTCCTTTCATTCCTCGCCTCCCCCTCACTCCGAGTCGTGGTCCTCTTTTCTGTCGGTACACTTCAAAAAAATGGCGTACAGAGGTATACCTTTGGACAAGGCAGAGCTGCTATCAGTACTACTGGAATCTCTTCTCTATGGTAAGGGCCGTAAGGCCGATCGATCGATCACAAGCATGGCACATTGAACCATTCTGGCACTAGGTTTCTCACTTTTGATGTTTGGAGGGACCATATGGGTCCTGTTCGTTCAGCGGGCCACTAGTCGGGTGAACTGTACAATGGTCACGATAGCATGTGCGTTGTTATTGCTTAGTACAACGGTGCGCGTTCATTCCGTTTTGCCTCAGAAAAGTATCGGGCAAAGGCTGATAACTTGTGCGTATACAGCATCTTGTGATCCACATCATAAGGGTCATGTCCGGTTTGATATTTT
>JBBPOR010000252.1:0-28517 GCA_038091555.1 Leccinum sublutescens | reverse complement strand
TGGACTGGTCAGTCTCAAGAAGCTTCCTCTCGAATCTCGTGCCCTTCACGACGTCCTGTCGAACGGTCTTCGTGCCCAAAGGGCGGGCAAGGTCTCCACCAGCTAGTGGACCCCAAGGGATGATGCCGATCCCGTGGAACTTACAGTAGGCCAGCATCTCGCGCTCCTACAGTGAATCAGATCGGATGACACGAACACTATCCATGCGAGGCGAACCCCCAACGCACCTCTTCGCGGTACAGCAGCGAGTACTCGTCTTGCATGCTAACGAACTCGGTCCAACCATGCCTACGCGCTACCTCGTTGAGGTGTGCAAACTGCCAGCACCGCATCGAGCTTGCTCCGATGTAGCGCACCTTGCCGCTCTGCACGAGATCGTGCAGGGCCTTCATCGTTTCTTCGGCGGTGACCTTAGAGTCGTATCGGTGAATTTGGAGGAGATCTATGTACGAGGTCTCCAAGCGCAAAAGGGAGGCCTCGACTGCGTTGAAGATGGCCGCGCGGGAGAGCCCAGATTGGTTGACGTATTGCGGTAGGTTGTCAACGTCCGGTGTAAGGGTCGCGTTGACGGCTGGATCGTCGACAACGACACCCCAGCACTTCGTCGCGATGACGATCTGATGACGTGGGATGTTGTACTAGCGAAATGGTCAGAACGTGATGCGGGGGAAAGCGTCCGAGATACTTACATTTTTGATAAATCTGGCCACGAGACGTTCGGATTCACCGTTGGAGTAGATGTTAGCACTATCGAAGGTGTTGATGCCGAGGTCCCATGCTGCCTTCATGATCTCGATAGATGGTTCTTCGTCCAGGACCCACGGCTGGGAAGGGCATCCACGTGAAACTACGGTATAAAGAGGCGACGAAGAGGGTGATACGCACGCTCCATTTCGATGAACCAAAGCTCATCGTTCCCAGCTGAGTGTATGGTGTGTTCAGCAGGCTCAAGGAAGCATAGCAGACAATATGCGACTTACAATGGGGAAGGAGACCCGGAGGCCAGATTTACCCAACTGACGGTACTCGACTTTCGGAGTGGACATGATGGATAGTAGATGAAGGTTGTGGTTGTGGAGGAAAAAGATGGTTCTTGGTCTGGTGGACAGCGGTCCGTCAGGTTAAATAATAGGGCAACATGGGCGTCAATTATCAGGACGCAATACGCGTCACTGATGGTTGATCACGTATAACGGCTCTCGTGAGCCTCCAAAAAAGGGAAATGGAAGTAATTCTGCTTAGCAGTACTTTTTCTGCAGTGACTCGTACAATTCAGTTATGACCACGAACAGGCTTTGGTACGTATCTATTGGGAACCTTAATCAGCAGCTTACATAGCTTACATGAGAGGAAATACGTACAATTCTTCGAGATAGGTCGCTTCCTCTGCCGTCAATGTAATGCCGGTTACGATGCTCTCCTCTAGCCTCCGAATAGAGTTGACTCCCACGATGGGACTCGTCACCTTCGAGCCGACCCAGGAAAGCGCGATCTGTCCCATCTTCGACCCTCTTTTCCCCGCGAGCTCCTCGACGCGGTCGATGATGGCCTCGTCGGCCGCGGAAAGTTTCTTCTCGAGTTTCGTGCCTTTGTTGGCGCCGCCCCGAATGGTCTCTGTGCCAAGGGGCCGGGCGAGGTCTCCCGCAGCGAGCGGCGCCCAGGGGATGACGCCGATCCCGTGGAACTTACAGTACGCCAGCATCTCACGCTCCTACCGCAAGTAGAGAGAGATCAAAGAATGTCAATGCGAATTATACGAGGTGAATCCTTACCTACCTCTTCGCGATACAGCAGCGAGTACTCGTCCTGCATGCTAACGAACTCGGTCCAGCCATGCCTGCGCGCTACCTCGTTGAGGTGTGCAAACTGCCAGCACCGCATCGAGCTTGCTCCGATGTAGCGCACCTTGCCACTCTGCACGAGGTCGTGCAGGGCTTTCATCGTCTCCTCCGCAGTAACGTCGGCATCGTACCGGTGGATCTGGAGGAGATCGATGTACGTGGTCTCCAAACGCAAAAGCGAGGCCTCAACCGCGTTGAAGATGGCCGTGCGGGAGAGCCCGCACTGGTTGATGTACTGCGGTAGTTTTTCGATGCCTGGTGTGAACATCGTGCGGAGGCTCGGTTCCTCGCCCACAACACGACAGCATTTCGACGCGATGATGATCCGATGTCGCGGGATATCATACTACGCACATGACCCACCACAGAGTCCGAGACAAGGTGAGCATTTGTCAAAAACACGACGAGTTGGAAAACTTCGTCGAGACAACGAGCCAGGTCACGATGATGACTCGCTCACCTTTTTGAGGAATTTCGCAATGAGACGTTCAGATTCGCCGTTGGAGTAAACATTGGCAGTGTCGATCGTGTTGATGCCGAGGTCCCATGCGGCCTTCATGATCTCCAGAGATGGTGCTTCATCCAAAACCCACGGCTGAGCAGGGGCAACACATGAAGCTATAACTCCACTGGCAGGGGGCAGCTAGAAGAATTATACGCACGTTCCATTTCGGTGAACCAAAGGTCATGGCTCCTAGCTGGGGTCACGGTCAGCCAGGATATCGACGAAGCACAATATTCTGCACCGGAAGACTTACAATAGGGACGGAGACCTTGAGGCCAGATTTGCCCAGCTGACGGTATTCAACTTTCGGGATGGACATGATTGGTGACAGTGGCGACTCTGGCGAGAGAATGTGGTGGAAGCGGGGAGGAATGAGCAGTCTGTACCGTAATTCGGAACCGCACGACGAGCCAATGGTGCCGTTCTCAATACAGTGACTTATATTGCCGCTTTGACTGCTTCAAGTGTCCCATCGTCGGCCCAAGTTGCACTGGACCCTTGGCCGCGCTCGTCGTCAGTCTCATGTAATAGTCACCAGCCCCTTGCGAGCTCGAAGCTCACTATCACTGTCACTGTCGCCCACCAGGACACTCTTCCCACGCTCCCAATGAGTCCTCAGCTTTTCCCGGTATCTTTTAGAGATGAATCGACGAGACCACCCAGATGGGCCAGCGCGATCGAGAAAACTAAGGCGAGGCTTTTCGAAGCAGCTCACTTCCTCTGGCGTCAACATAACGTCCTGAAGATGCTCTCCCTGAGCCGCCCGACGGAGCTGGCGCCCATTTTTGCCGACCGTGGACGCTCTGGACGATGCTGTAGCATCTCGTTCCGATCACGATCCGGTGTTGTGGTCGGATTTGGTGTCGTTTTTTGGACAAATCTTTGCATGAAGTACTTACGATGGAGACGGTCACTCCGAGACCCGTATTGAAATCAGGCAAAATTTCCACGGAGCGATCAATGGTCAGATTACAGTGACAATATCAGACAGATTCACTCGTACGTACGAGAATGGAATCCCCATCGAGTGCCAAGTGTTAGTCTGCCAGTAAGTTGCCAGTGACTCGGTGAACAAAGGCAATCCAGGCTCCGTATGTTACGGCGCAGCCCAAAATTGATATCAAAAGTGCTATGTGCATGTACAGCATTGCATTGCAAGTTGGGGTCGTCCCTACGATACGTTGAAACAGGACGGAAGGTTACCAGGTCGATTGCACACCACGTACTATTCAGCCGCCTTGTACAATTCATTCGTGACTACGAATGGGCTTTGGTACGTATCTATTTGGAAACCTTGATCAACAGCGACGCAACGCAACAGCGAGGAAAAAAACGTACGGCTCTTCAAGATAGGCTACTTCCTCTGGCGTCAACCTAATCCCAGTCACGATGCTTTCCTCCAGTCTCTGGACAGAGTTGACGCCCACGATAGGGCTCACGACCTTTTGACCCACCCAAACGAGTGCTATCTGTCCCATCTTCAACCCTTTCTTCACCGCCAGCTCCTCGACGCGCTTGATGATAGCCTCGTCAGCAGAAAGGATCTTCCTCTCGAATTTGGTGGTGTTGAGTCGAAGGGTCTTCGTGCCCAAAGGGCGGGCGAGGTGTCCCGAAGCGAGCGGCGCCCAAGGGATGACGCCGATCCCGTGAAATTCACAGTAGGCCAGCATCTCGCGCTCCTACACCGTGAATCAGATCAGAGGATACGAAAACAACAATCCCACCAACGCACCTCTTCGCGGTACAACAGCGAGTACTCGTCTTGCATGCTGACGAACTCGGTCCAGCCATGCCTGCGCGCTACCTCGTTGAGGTGCGCAAATCGCCAACAACGCATCGAGCTTCCTCCGATGTAGCGCACCTTACCACTCTGCACGAGATCGTGTAGGGCCTTCATCGTTTCTTCAGCTGTGACCTTAGAGTCGTATCGGTGAATTTGGAGGAGATCTATGTACGAGGTCTCTAAGCGCGAAAGGGAGGCCTCTACCGCGTTGAAGATGGCCGCGCGGGAGAGCCCAGATTGGTTGACGTATTGCGATAGTTTGTCAAGACCCGGTGTAACCATCGTGAGGGTGGCTAGATCGTCGGCAACAACACCCCAGCACTTCGTCGCGATGACGATCTGATGACGTGGGATATTGTGCTAATAGCGAAGTGGTAAAATCATGATGCGGGAGCAAGCGTCCGAGATACTTACTTTTTTGATAAATTTAGCCACGAGACGTTCGGATTCACCGTTGGAACAAATGTTAGCAGTATCGAAGGTATTTATGCCGAGGTCCCATGCTGCCTTCATGATTTCGATAGATGGTTCTTCATCCAGAACCCACGGCTGAAATGGGGCATCCACTTGGAGCTATTATTTAAAGAGGTGATGAAGAGGAGAATACGCACGCTCCATTTAGATGAACCAAAGGTCGTCATTCCCAGCTATGTGCACGGTATGATTAGAGGGAGCACAGCAGGCAACATGTGACTTACAATGGGGCAGGAGACCCGGAGGCCAGATTTACCCAACTGATGGTACTCGACTTTCGGAGTGAACATGGGGTAATAGAGGAAGGACGTGGGTGTGGAGGGAAAAGGTTGTTCTTGGTCTCGTGGGCAGTGGTTCGGAAGGTTAAATAATGTAGGAAGTCAAAAAATCCGCTCCTGCTCCAAATATATTGAAGTGAGTAAGTCCGCTACTCGCTTCCAAGTCAATTCTAAACAGGATTTTTTGCAGATATCACTGCCTTCAGGTTCGCAAATCGAATCTGATTGATAGCACCCTCGAGAGGGACTGGACATACGTTCCATTTGGGTGAATCAACGGCCAAGGCTAGGGCCTACATAGCTAGAGGGTATGATGCGGTCAGCCAGGGCCTCGACGAAATGTTCTGCATCATAAAACTTACAATAGGCACGGGGACCTAGGCTTGATGCCAGATTGGCCCAGCTCAGCGACGGTGTTCAGTTTTCGGGATAGTAAACGGTGGAGGCGGTGAGGAAAGAGCAGATTGTAGTTCGGGACCGGTCACCCGTCACCGCATGGATGAGGCCTCAGGCAATACTGCCGTTTCCAGTAACTTAGTAACTTAGTAACAATGGGGACGTAAGTCACGTAAACAGAGACTGGATTGCCGAACCGACGGCTCAACAGCGGATCTAACATACGTATGTACACAGGTACACGTCCGTGCCGAAGCAGGTTTCGTATAAATTATTCGTGACCACGAACGGGTTTTGGCGCGTATCTATTGGAATCATTGATCAGCAACCGTGCGACGTAAATGAGAAGATACACACGGCTCTTCAAGATAGGCTGCTTCCTCTGCTGTCAACTCTATGCCGGTCATGATACTCTCCTGCAGCCTCTGAATAGAGTTGACGCCCACGATTGGGCTCGTCACCTTTGAACCAATCCAAGTGAGCGCGATCTGTCCCATTTTCACCCCCTTTTTCTCCGCGAGTTCCTCAACGCGGTTGATGATCGTCTTGTCGGCCTCGGAGAGTTTCTTCTCAAATATGGTACCTTTGGCGGAGCTCAGCCGGACGGATTCGGTGCCAACGGGGCGAGCGAGGTCTCCCGCAGCGAGAGGCGCCCAAGGGATGACGCCAATCCCGTTGAACCTGCAGTATGCCAGCATCTCGCGCTCCTACGTTAAGCAAGTGAGATGATATGAAGATGACCTGTACAAGGTGACCCCACCTCCTCGCGGTACAGCAATGAATACTCGTCTTGCATGCTGACGAACGTGGTCCAACCGTGCTTGCGCGCCACTTCGTTGAGGTGCGCAAACTGCCAGCACCGCATCGAACTCGCGCCAATGTAACGCACCTTGCCGCTCTGCACGAGATCATGGAGAGCCTTCATTGTTTCTTCAGCAGGAACGCCGGCGTCATGTCGATGAATTTGGAGGAGATCGAGGTAAGGGGTCTCCAAGCGCGCGAGCGAGGCCTCGACCGCGTTGAAGATGGCTGCACGAGAAAGTCCTTTTTGGTTGATATACTGCGGCTGTTTCTCGAGGCCCGGTACCACGCTTGTGCGGATACCCGGATCGTCGGCAACGAGACCAAAGCATTTCGACGCAATCACGATCTGGTGACGCGGAATTTGATGCTAGCGCGACAGTGAGAAGATTGTGATTTTAATACGGAGGATTTGAGCAACGGGGACGAGCGCTCAGGTTACCTTTTTGACAAATTTTGCTACGAGTCGTTCGGATTCACCGTTGGAATATATGTTTGCCGTATCGATCGTGTTGATTCCGAGGTCCCATGCGGCTTTCATGATCGTGAGAGATGGCTCTTCATCCAGAACCCACGGCTTAGTAGAGACAAGTCATAAGGGTGCGATCTCGAGGGGGGCAACAAAGAGGAACATATACGCACGCTCCATTTCGATGAACCGAAGCTCATCGCTCCTAGCTAAGCCGTCCAGTTATTCAGTTAGGATAGAGGGTGTACAGCTCTTTGCATGAGACTCACGATAGGGACGGAGACTCGGAGACCTGATTTGCCCAGTTGACGGTACTCAACTTTCGGAGTGGACATGATGGATCTAGTGGGATCCGGATGAGTCGGACTGTATTCATGCCTCCAGATTTTATGGTCACCCAAGGCGCAATCCTGCGGAGTCGGTAAAACGATAAAGGTGTCAGCTGATGCTTCCGCAGGCATAAAACTGTGGCGTGAAAAGTCACAACACCCCGTACCCGGACCGTCGTTAGAACAAAGATAAAGCAGGATTTTCCGAGTAATTTCCTCGATATATGCACGTTATAGCGCAACGGCGCTGGAGCATTGATGACAGTGCTACCGTCGTTGACATGACCGTTGTGTCACTGGCTAGCAAAAAGTTGAAACACTTGACCATGATTACGTAATAAACAGTTGCTCAAGTTTCAAAATTTCATGGGACAGGCTGCGGTAACTTTTGTTCCCGCATTTCTCTGTTTCATTTTTACTACGCTACGACGTTCTCTTTCTCTCGAGTTTTTCGATACCTCTCAGCGTAGGTTGAGTTGAGTCTATCGTGTTGCCGTACCCGTTCTACCCGCTCTAGCGCCCTTTGATAGTACCTGAGCACTGCCGCGTCGGTGAGCGCCTGTCCTTGTTGTCATGTTCTTTGTATTGATCTGTTTGCATTCGAACGTGCTTGACGACTTGAACGAACTCATTGATCTACGACCAGATTAGCGCTTTCGTTGTTTATACCTTCTTGACTTTCTGCTGGAATACCTATCATTCATCCCGAGCGGAACCCATTGTATATCCTTTTCCTCCCCGAGAGCTCTCCGTCGATCCCAAAATGCGTTTTGGCGACTTTCAAACGCTCTGTACGAATGTGCCCTCATACACTTGGTGCAACCTCTTTTACCGGCAGGTGGGCTTTCATTTTCCGCCTCTGAAACCTCATGCATGTCATAGACCACGTCTATCAGATACTCCAGACCAACAGTACCCTCCTCACTGGCTTGTCTGCCGACCAAGCAACCGCCCCCGTGGGTGTGAATCCCGAGTGCGGGATACCGCTGGTGCAGACGAACGGCTCCCTAGGAAACATTGCCAACATTCTCACTTGCGGCCTAAGTGTCTTGGTTGTTGTTGCTCTCATCGTTTTCTGCAGTCGGAGAAAGGCGGCAGTCGGTACGTTTTCGGTCCCTGTTCACTTCTCCGATAAAGCACTCTTCCCTCGCGGGCGTGTCTGTCACTCGGTTTTCCGTGTTGGTCCTTTCTGCGCGACTCACGTCTCCTTTTCCAGGTCGCTCCGAGCTTCGCATATTCTTTGGCGTATACCTCCTGACACTGATATTCCAGTTACTCACGAATGGGTCCTTCATCCAACAGGGCACCAAAGGCCTGGTCATTGTCACTGCAATTCATGCTGCTCTTATTGCTACTCTTTTTTGGACCTTGCTCGCCAATGCTATAGTGGCGACACAGGTCGTCGAAGACGGTACACTCAGCTCTCTGATAGTGCGCTTCTTCTCGTTTCCAGCTTGATTTCGAACATTGACGCGATCTTGAATAGCCTTTTGCCATCGTTAGCGTTCTTTTCTTTATTGCAACAACATATATATCCCTCGATATCGCACTGTTGTTCGACCATGGCTTTGGACCTTCAAATCCGCCGGAATCGCTCAATAGTATACCTCTCTTCGTGTTGACCACCATATGGCCTGGAGCGTACGTATTCAACTTTGAATGTGGACACGCGGACCTGACGTGGTAAACTATTTCAGCGCTGCTCTCATTTATTTCGCCTTGATGCTGTACATTGTGCTAGGCGTCCTCAACGAGGTCAGACCCGTGTGGTATTATGTGTTATCAGCCATCCTTTTTATTCTCAGTCAACTCGACTACTTCCTTCTGAGCAAGGTCATATGTCGGGTACGTCATACGGAACCCCTCGCACAGCAATAGCGGTGCTTCATATTCTGACCGTTTCCAGGGTGCATCATCAAAAGTTGATGGTTCCTTCATTGCAACGCTACTAGAAACTGCGGCCGTCGTCTCGATATACTTTGGATGGAGGGGCATAACAGAAGGTGCGTTAGCAGCTGTCGTATCATTCCGTTTTATTCGGCACCGCTGACGATGCATGACACAGAGGATTGGGACGTAGACTACTACTCATCATAGTGGCACGTAAACGTCGATGGAATCTCATAAACTGTATCTGCTATGCACAGGACTCTCCACCTGTTGTTATCCTGTGTTGTCTGTTAAGGAAACACATGTGATCCTTTACCTTCTCTTTCTATCTTAGTCTCTTGATCCAATCGCATCGCTTGCACAATAGGCTTCCTGCATCTTTCTTTTGTTCTCTAATCATCTTATTTGTTCCCCTTCACCGCCCTTTCCCGCATACTTATTCCCTCCTTGGCACGTGGTAGCTCGTAGGAGTCCGTGCATCGTTGTTGTAACGATTTGGCCGGGGTACAACTCGAACGGCGGAAACTTTGCGAGCAGATATCTTCGTCGATTCATACATTCTCTTCAGGTAGTACGGGACAGTCTCAGTTGGAGAATCGAAATCGCCAGAATTAACGATTTGATCACGACGTCACCATCCTCTGACAATTACATACATGTCGTTACGTCTCTATGTGACTCAGTCTGTTCAAATGTGAACGCGTGAACATCAACAGGACACTACTTGTAGGCCGCTCAGATCTATCAAATATACATAGCATTGACCACTGAAACAGATTGAAGCATGTTCGAAAAGAAAAGAAAAGAAAATCCGAAAGAATTGATCCAAATCCAACCCTGTATCATGATGTGTTTCTCATCGCCACAATACTCAGCGCTCAGCGCTCAGCATTCATATTCACCATCTTCGTCCAGATTCGCAACATAACGCTGCCTGATGATGGGTGTGATATCGATACACACCCACCCCTCGGAGTCCGAGTCTGAGTCCGAATCAGAGTCCAGGAACGCCCAACGTCGGCTTCGTCGTGATGTGCGTGGTGGCAATTTCCACTTCGGTAAGAACAGCGCGAGTCGGAATAGCTTGACGCGAGGGGTCTTCGAGGTGGACGGGGATACGGGTGGAGTCGCAGTCGCCGTTGGTGTGGACGTGGACGTTGGCATGAGCGTTGACATCGGCATTGACGTCATCGGTTTACTGGCACTAGCACTCCGGCGCAACCGTCCCCGTCGTTCCTTCCTCAGAGTCGTAGCTGCAGACGGAGTGGCACTTGGCGACGATGACGACGAGCACGCAGTCGTAGAAGAAGAGAGGGGGGAAGGCGATGCGGACGTCGATGTTGATGGTTTCCTGGGGGTATCCGGGAGCGAGTTCGAGCTTGCAGCCGCGGCATTGACGTCACCTTCCGAAGGCGACCGACGTTTTCGGAGTAAACGTCGGCGGCGGGGAAGAAACGGCCACGAGCCTGCAGGGTCCTTTGACGGGGTCCATTTTGGGGCGACGACAGCGGAGGTCCCAGAGACGCGCATAGTTTGGAGGAAACTGGGTGCGATGTCGATGTAGTTGGACGTGGCCGTCGTCGTCGTCGAGAAGCGGGATTTCTGAAGGCAAGAACGTTCAGATACGATGACATAAAACGCGAGAAAGATGAAGACAAGGGATTGGTGAAGAAATGTACAAGGCAACGCGCGACAATCAAGGGAGCACGGACTTACCAGGCACGAGGGCTTGTTTCCAGGAGCAGTCGACACGTTCTCCGACTCTGTGGGATGCGTGTCGAGCATCAAGTCTGACCTGAGCCGCAGCTTCCCAAACACGGACGGCGTGCGGAACGAGGATTCGATATCGAGCAGGTCGACACACGACAGCTGTAACGACCTCCTCGGCTTGAACTGCAAGTCATGCGAATAGATATCCAGCCCGTCCATCGTCGACGAGGCGCGCGTGTGTAGACCATAACCTCGCGGTGTGGCCCGCCCCGAGCACGACTTGGTGCTAGTCCGCAAGTGCTCTCGTGAGGGCGTGCGGTGCAGGAACGCCTTGAACGCGTCTTGGAACGTGGCCAGCGTCGCAGTGTTGTCGTTCGTCGTCGTCGCGTCTCTATCGACGGAGATAAATTGTGAGAGGTCGTCATCGTCGTCGAAGAATACGCCAGGGTGGGGTGAGGTGTCTGATGGACCGTCGGTCTCCAGCAGCGCTGCGCCCGAAAAGGTGACCATCCCTTCCTGAGGGTCCCATAGTGCCGCAAACGTCAATGCAGTCTTGGGTGGTACGACGTCTGACCAACGATTGAGATGGGCGGTGTGACTAGGCACATTGTTGGACGAGTTATCCAACGAGAGACAAAGCTGCGAGGGAAGAAACGCATGAACGGGGGAAAAATCAAAGTGGGGGCATTGAATGTCTTACTTTGGTGCGACTTCGAACAAAAGACATAGTGAAGGAAATCCTAACGGGCGTATGCAACAATGTATAATAAAAGAAGGAAGATCGAGCAAAAAGCGCGGAGGGGTTCTGAGGACAAGGATACGTTGAGAGAACTATGCTTTTAAAAAGGTGAAAACAGGGGATCGCCTAAGAATGAGCGAAGAAGGGAGTTCTTGAATCTGGATGCTAATGCGGATCCAATCGTCGTACACCTGCACACGGTGGCAGGAGGTGCAAGATCAGCCGTGGAGGGGAGGAGCAAGAGGTTCATCTGACCCAACCTTTATGAGACTATCCGATAACGTCACCACTCCCCTTCCTCGTGCCATTAAAAGAATCAACAAGCCGGAAAATCCCCTCATATGAGAATACCACCCCTTGCTGGACGAACCTTGATATGACGTCTAGGGATTTTGAGCAACCTGAATGGGGGACGAGAAACTGAAGCAATTGGCAACTGAAAGCGTTTTAGAGGCGAAAATAAGTTCTCCACGAAGAACTTGTTTCAAGTCTGACGACTGTCCTCTCTGTGAAAATGAATCGAAGACCCCGTCTTGAAACGAAACCTCATCAGGTGGGATCCCTTGTCACATCCACGGTCACGTTCTGCGAAGTTGTGATCATCTCCGTCGACCCACGCCAGGGCCACATGGTGTATGTTTGGACCAAAGACGCGAAAGCGATGCCAAGCCGGGTCACTGCATTCAGCGGGAATAAGCAGGTGATCTCACTTCAATGTGAATGACTTCTCGTCACATCATGAGCGTCGACTGTGCGGGGAAGTGGGATGACTCACGACAGCCCAGAGGCGATCCACGGCCACGAACGGGCGTAAAACTTCCCTCACAAGAGCCTAGGGGTTTTGCGACCCTGTACATGGTGGAGAAGATTGGGTGGGTGGTTTTCGAAGGCTAATCCGGATCCGAGAGCAAAAAGGGTGCAGTGGGCGATGTTCAGCAGTGGCACTTGCAGCGTGGTTCATCATGGACGGCACCCCAATCGGCGACAAGCGGATCAAATGAAGAACCACGAGGATGAACGTATCTCAGGAGACGTGATGGGGGGACTCTATGACTTTGTGAAGGTTGCTGGCTAGCCGAGTCATAACGGTTGATGCGCTGACTGAGAGAGATATCACGAACGTGTAGTGACTGAATCAATGTGCCCAGAGTATGTACTGATGGTGGTTGCAGCGGTGTCATGGCCGTGTGAGATATCGGCGCCTGTGGTATTTTAGTACGTTTCGACCCGCTCTTCGTCGGCATTCGCGCGCGGCTGCATCGTCCTAACCAAGACTTGAACTCATCTGTTCTTATTATCTTTTTGGCTTATTGCAAGTACTTCTTCTTCCGTTCTCTTCACACAAACTCGGCGGACTCGTCGCGACTCGTTTTATGCAAGCTCTCGGACGATGAACTCGACAACCGGGCTATCTCGACGACGTGTAGCAACTGCCTCCATTTCCTCCGCCTCCGCAGATGATCTTACAAGCTCAAGCCGGCACACGAACGGCACAGCGTCAAATGGCGCGGTAACCACCCACGCGGGCTCCGCTTTCGAGGGTGGAAACAAAATTGCGTTCGACCCGCGCGACCTCGATGAAGAAAGACAAGATAACCGCCATGGCGGCAGAATGCCTCGTCTCACCATCATGGAGGAGGTTCTCCTGCTAGGACTGAAGGACAAGCACGTATGTAGCATGACAGCCCTCGTTTAATTCGTCCTACTCCGTCGTTCGCACGAACTGCGCCTGCGGTTTCCGCAGTACGAGCGGCGAATCATCGACTGGATGTCTCCTGTCCGGATGATTTCGAGCCCACAGCTTTTTTGTCCTTGTTCCGACTACCTTTGCGTTCGTAGCTAACTGATTGCTGAACAGGGTTACCTCTCTTTCTGGAACGATAGCATCTCGTACGCCCTCCGGGGATGCATACTCATCGAGCTCGCGCTCCGCCGTCGGATAGCACTCGTCAAAGACGCAAATAGACGGAAAACTCCCCTGCCGGAGCGCCTAGTAGAGGTCATCGACGATAGACACACGGGGGAGACGATACTCGATGAGACACTGAAGATGATGAAGGCTCAAGAAGTGGAGAAGTTTACTATAAATAGCTGGATTGATCTCCTGAGTGGTGAGTGATTCGAGCGCTAATGCGAACAGGCCATATGAAAGTGTGTGCCTTGACCATGTGCACGACCTTGCCTGTCACACCACAAAATGTGAACTCACTCACCGACCCGTCATCTTTAGGAGAAACATGGAACGTTATGAAAATCGGATACCAACTCAAGCAAGTCAGGGAGCGCCTCGCAAAGGGTCTCGTCGACAAGGGCGTCCTTCGCACTGAGAAACGAAACTTCCTCCTCTTTGACATGGCCACACACCCCGTCGCCGACGTCCGGACCAAAGAATCCATCATCACGCGTGTCGTGTCGCTCCTGACGGCGACGACATCCGCCGTCCCGCCGAGCGCCCTCGACAAGGAAGGTACGCAATGCCGAGTCACGCGCGCGGTGTGTCTCGCATGCGCAGCGTACGCGGCAAGCGTCCTCGACAATGCGTTCAGCCGGCTGACGTACGAGGATCGCGAAGCCGCCTTTCAGAGATGCGACGAGGTACTGGCCGAGTTTGCGTGCTGGCCGTTTGGGAGCAACACCGGTGGTGGTGGGGTGAGCGCTGTCAACGGGCGGAGGAGAGGCGAGGCGGCGGCAGCGAGGATCGGCACCGGCAGTACTTTGCCGAGTGGGCGTGAGAGCGTGCTCGGTCTGGTGCAGGAGGTGAAACAGGAGATGAACGGCGAGGACGACCCTGGGTTTGAGCTAATCGCGGGTGTGTTAGAGGTGCTTTCGAAGCTGGATTCCCTGTTGTGAGGTTGTGTGTGAACGCTTCTTCGATTTTTTTTTGTTCTTGTTTTTCTCCCACTTCTCTTTCTCCTTTTTTTGCCCAGGGAAGCGGATTCGACCGGTAGCCGTCGCAAGATTCTGTTCTTTTTGAACGACGCAGCGAGTTCCGAGTTCAGTGTTTACTTGTCCAATTCACTCCGGTCCATCATAAATCTTAATGCATTTCCTCCCCAAGTCAATCAGTTTGCATACACTCTGTCGTGGCTTGAAGTTCGAATAAGACAAAGAGGAAACTTGGAGGAAACTCCTGCTGAACTCATTCAGGCTGGTATGGCAGTACAAGCACTGTCACGTCATCATGACAGTGGATACCTCCCTGAATCTTCGTGACAAAGGGGGGAACTGACAGCTGATTGCCATATGTACTTATTCTGACAGGACTGGATCAATCTTTTATGAGACTGGATTGATTGATCAATGGGAGTCTGACACTGCATGTCATTCTGTCTTCAAGGATGGGTCACGACTCACAAGCGGAACACTCAGTGGCGCCGGGCACTCGACTTGCCAGATCTGCTAGACATATTTAAACACACAAAGGTATGGTCTCGGTACGCAGACAAGTTGCCAATAACAGCATCGTTCGATATCGTGAACATGGATACAACCAAAATTTGAACTGCCAGGCGGCCGAATGGATCGCAATGCATGCCAGCGGGACAGAAATCCCTGCGCTACAGACTACTGTGTCAGCAACAATGATTAGTATGTTGCCAAGCCTATAACTTTATTATAAGGCGGGCCCGGAAGAAATCTGGAACCTAACACGCGCGGGGGGTTTGCGGGCCTACGCGAATGACTCTGATTGGACCGGAAACGGTTGTACGGCACTTGCCCATTTATAGTCCAAATGCGAGTGTCCAAAGACACTCTCTACCCAACTTCAGTTGACAGATCGGCGACAGTGAGATGTCGAACCTCGTGCGTGTTTACCATATACTGTGCTCTGTACCCTGACCAGTCCCTGCCAATGCGTTTGGGGGTGGAGGGGAGGTCAGGTACGCTTTTGAAACAGTGGCGCACGAGCACGACGACCTGAACCACGTGCTGGGCGGTAATGCGTAAGTATACGTAGTACCGTACTTATACGATAGATATGACGATCTTCGCCTGCTTTTTAAGTACACTGTCACAGGCTTTGAGCTGCGCCCGCGGGTGCAATTGGCTAGCGGGTGGCGCTGGCGTGCGGTGCGTTTCCGACGGGAGCTTCCATCCAAATGCGTTGCAGACCAACTCGGGCGGACGCGATCTCCACCATTACATCGGTTAGTGGCAGCAATGCTGAGCTGCTCAACCGTCGGGCATGACGCCGAGGTGAAACGCTGGATATGGTGCGTCAGAAACAAACCTCCATATATGCAAAAATTTGCACACGCAGAACGTTGTCAAAACCAGGATCAAGGTGTTTTGCAGCATAGTAGATCCAGTGGTGCCGCTCTACGGAAGTTGCAGCACCTGCCAGCAGTGAGATTGACAACCTTTTCTATAGTCACTGATCCACGATTCGATTTCTATTCTTGAATTAATGCAACGAGGGTCTCTGACGTACTTATCGATAGTTTGACTCAGGTCAAGAAACCCATTCATTGCGGTTTGCGCCAGGATCGAGAAGCAGGGCAATGCGGAGATTGAAGTGAGCTAAGACTTTATGTAAGTGTAGTTGTTGTACGCATAAGTACTACGGGCAGACAAGTGGACCAATGAGATCTCGATTGGAAAGTTCCAGAGCGGGTCAGATCTTTTTTTTCGATCAATGTCACATCTTCGAGGCACTGTCGTCGCGGGCCGACACTGAGCCAACTTGAATGGTAGCACGGCGTCGTTTACGTTATGAAAGCACATGGAGCAGCGAAAGATGGAGAGGGCAATGCACAACTCAGGCACAGCAACCCTGATCAGACCCGCCAAACAACAAACAAACAAATAGTCGATTGCGACGAGTAAATTTGTTATGTAACTTGTCAAAGATGTACAACTTGTCCAACTCCTTTTCATCCTCGCTATCTCATAGAAACTTGTCAAAATGGTATTCAACCACGACTCCTCAGACCCCCTCGCCGTCGTCACCGCACCCCCACCAGACGAGAATCCCGAAGAGAAGGCTGCCAGAGAAGAGCGCGAAGTCGAAGCACAGAAAATCAGCGACCAGATCGACGACGAACTCCGCGTAGAGAAAGCTGCCCTCAAAAAACAAGAGCAGATGGTCAAGATCCTACTACTCGGCCAGAGTGAAAGTGGTGAGCGTACCTTCGCGATATGGACACGCACCTCCCTCTCGATCACACCTGACACTCTCGTCGTTCGCTTTCGACAGGGAAATCCACCACCCTCAAGAGTCAGTGACATGCATTGATATCCTGTTGGTCGAGCGCTCATATTCAATCCCAGATTTTCGTATAAGATTCGCGCGAGACCAGTGGGTGCAAGAACGAGCCTCTTGGAGAACAGTCCTACAACTCAACCTCGTACGCGCCGTGAACAAGATCGTCGAGGCACTACAAGCTGCAATTGATAACGAGGAGGAGCCTGATCCTCTCCCTTTCACCGACAAACACCACCTGCTTCGACTCCGCCTTCGTCCCCTCCGCGGAGTCGAGACCGACCTGAAACGACTGCTTGGTGTGAAAGACGAAGACGTTTGGGATTACTCTCCGCAATCTCCCAAACTCTCACCTCGGTCGTCCTCCGAGTTCTATGTCCGATCCCGAAATTGGCTAAGCTTCCTGCAGGCCTCTCGCATAGATCCATCCGAAGGCTCTGAATCTCGGAGACCAATCAAACACGACGGTGTGAGTAGCAAGGACGCCACCGAAGTCATCGCGGGCTGCAAAAACGACATAATACCATTGTGGGAGGACAGTCTCGTTCGCGAGGTGCTGCAAAAATACAGTGTCCGTCTAGAAGACTCTGCCAGTTTGTTTGTCTCTTTCCCTTTTCATGTTGACAGACGTCGTCTCCTAACTCGATGCTGTGACACAGTTTCCTAGACAACGCAGAACGTATCGCCTCACGTGACTACGAACCATCAGACGATGATATCGTTCGTGCACGCCTACGTACGCTAGACATTCAGGAGTACGATCTAGATATCGCCGACGGTATGTCTGCGTTCTCGTCATTCCACGTCAACCGCGTCAATAATATTTCTTCCAGATGGGGATTCGCGAACATGGAAGATTTATGATGTGGGCGGCTCGCGTACCCAGGTACGTTTCTTCCTCTTTTCCGCTTTCACGCCACCGTGACTGATCGCTACGTACACCCAGCGCCAAGCGTGGCTACCGTACTTTGATCAAGTAAATGCAATAATCTTCTTGGCTCCCGTATCGTGTTTCGACGAACGGCTGCAAGAAGATCAGAGGGTGAACAGGCTCGAAGACTCGTTTATCCTGTGGAAAGCCATCTGTTCGTCCAAACTCCTGACACGGACAACCCTTATCGTCTTTCTCAACAAGGTCGACATACTGGAAAAGAAGATCACAAGTGGGGTAATGGTCAACCAGTATCTACCCTCGTATGGTAATCGGCCCAACGACACACAAACCGTCGTCAAATGTGTGTATTTGCGCGCCACTTCCCACTCCATTGGCACCACTATTCGTTCGCGGCTGGGACGCCACACCTCTCCGATTTGAATCTGATGAGATGAGGAACGAGGACTGACTCGACTTTGTTTCTGATTCTAGACCTCCGTCAGAAATTCAAGGATACCGTCAAGCACAACTCCCCAGAGCCGCGCCTGTGTCATATTTATCCAACCTCGGTTATCGTTGAGTCGAATCTATCACTTTTGCCATCTCTTACGTTGATTTTTGTTTCTTGGCCGCCCCCCATTTTTGGCATCGCTTTCCCTCTCTCAGGACACGCGAACGACAGCACAAACGTTGTTGTCTGGTAGGATATTTGTCATCCCTCTGTGGTCAGCTTTGATGATGTTTGTCATTGGCTGCAGTGCGCGACGGGATTATACGAGCACATCTCAAAAGGGCGAACCTTGTCTGAGTCACCAGTTGCTCGCTTGCCCATCACTTCACCAAGTCGAACGAAGCTCTTTTACCGAAACAATATGACAGGTGAGGTGATCCATGGAGTTCCCCCACCCCCGGGGGGATGTGGCACCCACATACAAAACAGAGCAGAAGAACGATTCAATTCATCCCGATATTTGTGTTATTATCTCTCTAGGGATTTATCCATCCGGACGCTACTTTGCTATTTTAGGTTTCTTTCATCCGACGCCGCGTCGCCGTTACACATGATACTACACGAAAAGTCCTCCCTCCCCACTCTCTATCATCGAGGGAGTCGTCATTTACGGTAGAACGACCCCGGATTGATCTCAATGCCATGTTGATGGTGATAATCGATGATTCTCGCCCCATTGCATGCATGCTGATATATGATCTATAATACTATTGGATTGAATTCTCACAACGGTTTCCAACCTTGTCCCATGGGCCACTTGAGATTGTCAGATTCCGTCAGTACCTCCCGATATGGCGCGTCCTTCTTGTCCGTCGCCGAGGATCCAAACATCTCGTCAGAATCTACAGTTGGCTCTGAATGGATCAAGTGCCCGACGCGAGAGTCGTCGTCAACGGGAAAAAAGTTGTGTTTAGAGTCCCCAGCACCACCGCGACCATCATCTCCTCTGCATCGCGTATCGGCCATCAACCCTTCCTCGCCCTCCTCGCGCCACGACAACCGCCGACGAATGATTGAACCGAGCTGAGCGTGGTGGACGTAGCCCCGCTTGCTGAGGCCTGCCTCGGCCTTGTACCGCACTGCGTCCAGTTTCGGCTGCAGATTTGCGAGCGTCCGTTGGATGTTGGCGACAGAGGTTACGTTGGCGACAGTGGAGAAGGGTGATGAAGCGGTTGGGTCGGCGAAGGACGATTCGCGGTGGTGTTCGCGCCCCCGTTCCTTCACCTTCTCGCGCTCGCGCGTGAGGGATAGATGCCGTGAGAGACCCTGCCCTGGGCCTTGTCCGTGATGCGACGTCGTCCGTCCATGCGTCCTTGCAGCGGTGGTCGTCGGGTATCGCGCAAACGCAAGGTCCCCCATGTCCAACCCTGGTGTCGACGACATCTGCACGCTCTCCGGACGCTTCCTCCGCGGAGGCGGAGGCAACGGCATGCCTGCGCCTGTAGCCATAAACGACGCCGCGAGAGAGTTGGAACGGCCAAGCCGAGGTGGAGGGGGCGGAGGTTGCGGTGGCGGAGACTCGGATGAGTCAGAAGGAGTACGAGATCGCGGGATATCTGTATCGTGCATGGTAGGGTCCGTCGTTGTCATCGTTGAGGCCGACGGCCGGCGGTGGGCTGGGTGCATCGGGGGCGGTAAACAGTCCGTCTGCGTCGTCGTTAACACGCCCGAATGAGCGGTCACGTGTTCTCGGCTGGGCAATGGTGGCCTAGACGGTGCAGACGCAGCGATCGGCGACGGCAGCGTCGCGTTCGCAACCTGATCGAGCGATAGTACCGAGCTCGACCGTGACGACAACGGCAGACTCGGCTTGCGTCGGCGCGGCAGGGGCGGGACAGACCTCGCGTCGTCTGACTCGGACAGCTTTTGCGACTGCTTCGCCGGGCTGAGGCTCCGCGTGCGTGTACTCGGCGTGGTGTTGCAGCTCGAGGAGGAGCCGGAGGTGGTGGACGCGGTGGTGCTCTTGAGGACCTGGAGGACCCTTTCTCGATCAAGTTGTTCCTCGGCGCGCTTCACCGACTGGGCATGTTTGCTGGCTTCGAGCGACTGCCTCATGAGCGGGCTCATCACATGTGTCGGCTTCACAAGAACCAAAGGGGGCGTCGGGAGGACGGCTTCCGAGGCTCTACGGGGCGGAGCTGCGAGCACCGCGGGTTTGCGAGGAGGTAGCGGGGGCAGTCTGGCCTGACTCGAAACGTTGGTGGGGGGCGCACACGTCTCGGGTATGTCGCGAGCGAGAAATGGGTTATGGCTGATCTTGCTCGGACGCTTATGGGGAAACACGGGCGAAGGAGAGGGATCGGGATCTGCAGGGGGTGGTGGTGCAGGTGCAGGCGCTGTGGCGTGTTCCACCGATCTACGGGCGAACGGGTTTGTTTCGGGAGGTGAGACGAGTGGTGGGGGTGGTTTCTGACGATCGGGGTGTGCTGGTGGAGGTGCTTGAACGGGTCGTTTGGGAGGGGAGAGCTGTTGCGGGGGGTCTGGGGCTTTGGCCGGTCTCGGAAAGGCTAGATATCGTATGTATGTAAGACACAAACGAAGAGGAGGGGTTGGTATCCGATCGAACGGCCAACACATTGTAGAGTGACTCACCCTGAACGAACGCGAGCGTACGGTCAATCCCTTTACCCGAGTCTGCATGCATGACAAGGCGGAGGGCGGCAAAGAATTGACCGCCTGTGAGCATGTCTGAAAACAGCATGTTGGGACAGAATAGCTTGAGGATCTGTAAAGGGAAAAGGGGGATGTCAGTCCGTTTGGTCGAAATGGGGAAACGGTTGATGGATAAACTAACAGCCTCTATGTCGGACGCTGGGAGATCAGAGAATCTACCACGGAGCCATGCTCGTGCTTCACGTACGCCGACGGACGTGCGCTCGTAGCGAGTGTCGTCGCGGACGTGGGTGGTACGTCGGATGTTGCTGTTTGAATTGCCGTTCGAGTCTGTAGCAAGATCATCGAGCGACGCCGTGTACAGGTTGTACTCGGCGTCGCTGAGGGCAGAGACGTGGAGCGAGAGTGGACGCATAAAATGAGCACCGACGTCCTCGTTGGTGGAGGAGGCTGGATGGAAGGAGCAGTGACAAAGTTACAACGAGGCTTGGTCCGACGAGTCTGATTACCGCTCTCCAAATTAGGCATCCGAGTCACCAGCACTGATTCGATCGAAAACTTGCTCCTCGCTGCTCAAGCGTTCACCACTGAAATATTAGAGGCTCCTCTGGGCCATACAATACAAGTAATGGAGTGAATAACTTGAAGGATTCAACAAATTTCGAGGTAATCACAATCATGAATTGGTTCCCATCTTTTTCAGAAGATTCACCAAGATATGTCTACTATCATGATGGACTATTGTCAACTTCGAGTGCGTCTGAGGCTCTGCATTGTGGAAAGTAGAATAACTGAATGTAAACATTTTGTGAAATTCAGTGATTTTTTCAACTGAAAGTGCATTATGATTTGTGGAACACATTGATATTAATTTAGGAATCAATTTCATCCTATACCATATGAGTTGGCATCTCCGCCCCCACAGACAGAACTGAGTCAAAAAAGGAAACTCGTTAGTCTCACTACAAATATCTTAGCCCTCATTTGGGTGATCCAAATGGTGCAACAATCAAGTCAATCTCTTTTGATCTCATCAAGATATGTCCAAAATGGTTGCAAAAAGCTGGCGATACAAACCTTCTGATTGGTTGATATGAAATAGTATGGAACAGTAGTAGTGAGTATGGAAAGGAAGTGTAGTGTGATTCATTGATTCAAAATGTTTGTAGAAAGGACAGAATGGTAGTGGTGTGAAGAAGGAAGTGTAGTATGAAAAGGAAGAAAATCTTGAAGTTTGTTTCATGTCTGTTTATCTAAAAAGGAAACTCATTATGCCTTTTTGGTATCACTACAAATATTGTAGTCCCAGTCTGGCTCATCACAATGGTGCAACAATCAAATCAATCTCTTTTAATCTCATCAAGATATGTCCAAAATGGTCGCAGAAAGCCGGCGATACAAGCTTTCTGATTGGTCAATATTTTGGTGAAGCATTGTGGTCCATTGGAAGTGTAGTCAAGGTGGTAAGTGAGAATAGTGTGGAACAGTAGTGATAGTGAAAGAGGGGAATAGCAGCGGTGTGAAAAGACCTTGAAGTTTGTTTCTTGTCTGAATTTTTGTAATTTATCTAAAAAAAGGAAACTCATTATGCCTTTTTGGTATCACTACAAATATTGTAGTCCCAGTCTTGCTCATCACAACAATCAAATCATTATTTCTGGTGGAGAGAGTAGTGGCCACAGGCAGAAAGAGTAGCAACTGTAAGCAATGTCATTTAGTTATGGAAGTGTAGTCATAGTGATCATGTATGAGTAGCAGAAAGCCAAAAGAAATAGTAGTGGGAAGTAAAGTCAATCAAGGAAAAGAGAGAGTACTGTGGGTGTAGTGTAGTGTTAATGTGTACACTCTGTGGCCAGAGGTTGGGAGAGCACTATTTGTTCTTGTTTGGTTGTCCCAGCTGGAGAAAGTTAAGAAGGGAGAAAAGGCAAGTAATCATGTGTTTGTCATTTGTGTTTTGTAGTTATCAACCAACAACCCTGTTTGTTTATTTGTCACCTAGGCTAAGAAGGAAAAGAGTGGTGTGATAGTCAGGTGGGAAGTAACACATATTGTTTGAAATTATTTGCCATTGTTGACAGTTGAGACTTGTTTAAAGCCAGTTGGGAGCAAAGTGAACCAGAGGAAAAGCATGTTTGTTCTGGTTTGTTTTTCAAAGTAGTCAAGATGTGGAAGTGGCAGTGTAGTGTGGACATGTAGTCTAGAAATAGTGTCTCTGGGAAGTAAAGTGTCCAGAGGAACTGTAGTGACTGGAAGTGTAGTGTAGGTCCAAAAGTGAAGAAAGTCCTCAAGTCCAAAAATGGAATATTTCTAAAAAGGAAACTATTACTAGAGCAAAGTGGGAGCAGTAGTTATGAAGTGAAGTGACATGTTTTGTTTGTTCTTGTTTGTTTGTTTGTCCAAGTAAAGAAGGGGCAAGGGAAGGGGAATGGTAGTTGACAGTATTATATAATTTGTCTAAAAAAGGAACCTCATTATTCCTTTTCGGTATCACTACAAATATGGTAGCCCTTGTTTGGCTCATCACAATGGTGCAACAATCATGTCAATCTCTTTTAATCTTGTCAACATATGTCCAAAATGGTCGCTTAGTGAAAAAGTGTAGTGTGGAAAAGGAACAATGATGGGAAGTAAAATCCACCAAGGAAAAGAGTACTCTGGGTGTAGTCAAGGTGTGGAAGTGTCACACTGTGGAAGGAGGGGAGCACAGCAACACTTTTGATATTTTGTTTGTTCTTATTTTGACCCTTTGACCCTTTTGTGTTTGTAAAGTGATCACTGTTACAATGTTTATTTGTCCAAGTGGTCCAAATGGTAGTCAAGTCAAGTGGAATGATAGTCTAGTCAAGGTTGTGGAAGTGGTGAGAGGAACTATAGTCAAGGTGGTGTAGAAATGTGGTGACCAAATAGGGAAGTGTAGTTAAGGTTGTGGAAGTGGTGATATTATAAGAGTAGTCAAGTGGTTGTGGAAATATAGTAATGAAAGGGTAGTTGGAAGTGGTGTGGAAATGTAGCTACCAAAAAGGTAAGTGTAGTGGTTGTGGAAGGGAAATTCATGCTGGCAAGATTGTAAAGTATAGTCAAGGTCATGGAAGTAGGAGCAAAAACTTGGGTCAAGCCAAGTCAACCCAAAGCAAAGAAGTGGAGTTTCACCAAATGGCAAAGCATAGTGGAAATGCCACTCACCTCTAGAGGAAGAAAGTGATGTGGTTGTTTGTTTGCTTTTGTTTGCAATTATTTACCAGAGAGGGAGTAAAGCAATTTCAGTGGAAAATTATATATGTATATTTGCTTGAGGAATAGTAGTTTGTCATGGACATTATTTATTCTCAAAAAAGGACACTCATTATCTTTTTCAATATCACTACAATACAAACATAATGTGTAGCCCTTATTTGCACATTCATATCAATCACTTTTAATATCAGTAATATCAGATAATATGGTGAAAATGGTTGCAAAAAGCCAGTGATACAAGCATTCTAATTGGCTAATACTGAGAGCTAATACTGAGAGCAGTGACCCATGGAACTGTAGTGTCATAGTCAAGATGGTTGTGAAGGTGGTGATAATGAAGTGGAAGTGTATTGTGGATGTAGAGTGAAAGCGTAGTGACCTTTGGATGTTCTTGTTTCCTTCAAAAATGTCAAGTCCTTGTTTGTTTGTAACCCTTTGAACAGTGCTTCCAAAAGAATTCTTAAAAAGGAAAGTCATTATTCCTTTTATTCCTTTTTGAGTCTTACTACAAATATTGTAGCCCTCATTCAATGGTGCAACAATCAAATCAATTTCATTTAATCTCATCAAGATATCTTCTGGAGTAACCCATTGTAGTGTGGAACCATAGCTCAAGGTGTGCAACAGTAGTCAACCAGATTAGGGAATGGTAGTCACTTAAGAAAGGGAACAGTACTTTATTACCCTTTAGTCATGATATGTGCCTCAAGGTTAGTCAAGGAACAGCAGCCTATTGTCTATATGTAGTAGCAGAGTAGAAAGAAGGATTAGAGTGGAAGTGTAGCATGGAAGTGTAGTTTGTGGATAAGTGGCCTCCAAGTGTCATTCACAGTGAAGTCAACCCAAGCTCTGAGAGCAGAGATATGTTTGTTTGTTCAGTTGTTCTTGTTTGAGTATAGTGTAGTGTGGAACCATACAAGGTGTGAAAGTGTAGTATAGAAGTGTACTTGAGGTGTGGTGTGGAAATGAAAGGTGAAAATGTTGAAGTGTGGAAGTGTAGAATGTAGTGTGGAAGTGCAGTTGTGGAGATGAGTCATTCTATTGGAAGGGTAGTCATAAGTCAGAGAAATGGCAGTCAGGAAGGTTTTTTTGTACTTGTTTTTTTGTACTTGTGATTTCTTAATTCTGTTTGCTGAAGAATAGTGGAAGAGTTGTGTAGAAGTGTAGGTCATGGATAGTGATATGAGAGGGAATGGTAGTGATATGTGAAGGAAGTGTAGTGTAAAAGCATAGTCAAGGTTGTGGAGTGATAATTGGAGGAGTGGAGAAGAACCAAAAAATTGATTACATAATTGATTCTCCAAAAAGAACATTTGTATTGATTACATAAGTTTTGTTATTGTGTGTGATTTGAGTTTCTTTGGATTTGTGTAGAAAGTGTGTGTGGTAGTGATTTGTTCTTGTTTGGAACCTGTTGTTTGTTCTATTTTAGCCTTCCAAGGTCAATATGTTCTGGTGAGAGCTGTTACGTTTCTTCAATTTTATAGTGCACATGTGTACTAAAATCAGTCATGTGACCTGCTTAGTCAGCACCACATGATCTCTTTTGACCTTGTAGTTTTCTCTTTACTTTAAATATCACATGACCTGCTTAGTCAGCATCATGTGACTTATCCTGGTAGCACTCGTTGGACACTTACCATAATGGTTAGCATAGCTTATCCAGACCTGCCCTAAGCTGGTCTGTGCATACATGTCAGTAGTGTAAATACTTGAATGCAACAACCGAACAAGCCAGTCTCAAGAATCTTGTTCTGGTTGGATTCCCCATCCTATATAGTTCCCCCCTCCATAGTTAAGTTTGAGTCGAGGTGCCATACTCCGTTAGGATTAGGTTGCCTTCAAGAGCAGTGAGAAAGTGTAGTGTAGAAATAGGTCAAGGTGTGGAAGTATAGATGGAAGTGAAGATATAGAAAGGGAAGTGTAGTTTGTGCTAAGTGTGGAAGTGTCAAGTGTAGTATGGAAAGTGTACTCAAGATGTGGAAGTGTAGCATGGTCTATTGGAAGTGTACTCAAGGTGTGGAAATGAAGCAATCAGAAGCAGTATATGGGAGGGAACAGTAGTGATATGAGAAGGTAGTATAGTCTGGGACATGTAGTGTATACAGTGTGGTCCAAAGTGAAGAAAGTTCTCAAGTCCAAAAATTGGATATAAGGAAATTCATTATTCCATTTTGGTGTCACTACAAAAATTGTAGCCCTCAGTTACATGATCTCATTGGTTCCACAATCAATAGTGAACTCAAAAATTGTAGTTACAAACACTATAAAATGTGGTTGTTTGTAAGGTGTGGAAGTGTATTATTGGTCCTGGTTTGTCTTGGGTTAGAAGTAGTTGATAATGGACTCTAGAAGTGTAATTACAGACACTTAAAAATATAGTTGCCTGTGATCAATCAAGGCAGGATTCCTTTTGACTGTGCAGCAGCACTGTGCTAATTTAACTTACTCACAGCTTTCATCTACAGCTTTAAGCTCAGCCAATGTTACCATTGTGTTCAGAGGGGGGCAATGGTTGTATCATCTGGGCCTGCTAAAAAGCCAAGGTGACCAATGAGTGCTAGTGAGGCTTCAGGAGCAACATATTCAATCTCTTTTAATCTTGTCAAGATATGTCCAAGATGGTCACGGAAAGCCAGCAATACAAGCTTTCTGATTGGTCAATATATCTGGTGGAGAGGTGGTGACCAACAGGCAGGAAAAGTAGCAACTGTTACAAAGCAATGTCATAATAGCAAGTGATCATGTATGTGTAGCAGAAATCCAAAAGGAATAGTGGTGGAAAGTAAAGTCAACCAAGGAAAAAAGAGTACTGTAGAATCAAGGTGTGGAAGTGTAGTATTAATGTGTACATGCCACCACTGACCAAAGGTTGGGGGAGTGCAGCAACCATTGGATGTTTTATTTGTTATGGTTTGGTTATCCCAGCAGGAAGCCAACAACTCTATTTGTTTATTTGTCACCTAAGCCAAGAAGGAAAAGAGTGGTATCAAGATATGGATATGGTAGTCAAGTCAATCTGTCAAGTCAATTTGTCAAGTCAAGTGTAATAGTCAGGTGGAAAGGTAAAAGATACTGTGTTGAGATTATTTGCCATTGTTGACAGTTGAGACTTGTTTGTTGTAAAGCAAGTTGGGAGCAAAGTTTCAAGTGAGATCAAGGCTGTTGCTGTTACATTTGATTTGATTTGATTTGATTTATTTGATTTTGTTTGTTTTTTCCAAAAGTAGTCAAGGTGTGGAAGTGTGATATGGAAGTGGCAGTAGGTGCAAAGTGAAGAATGTCCTCAAGTCCCAAAAATGTAATATTTCTACAAAGGAAACTGTCACTGGAGGAAAATAGGAACAGTAGTTAGGAAGTAAAGTGTCATGCTTTGTTTGTTCTTGTTGTAACCCTTAAATTTTGTTGATGTTTTGTTTTTTCTGGTTTGTTTGTTTGTTCAAGTGAAGAAGAGGGAAGGGAAGGAGAATGGTAGTTGACAGGATGATATAATTTATCTAAAAAAGGAAACTTATTATTCCTTTTCAGTATCACTACAAATATGGTAGCCCTTGTTTGGCTCATCACAATGGTACAACAATCAAGTCAATCTCTTTTAATCTCATCAAGATATGTCCAAAATGGTCACAGAAAGCCGGCGATACAAGCTTGCTGATTGGTCAATATTTTTTGGTGAGAGCACAGTGACCATGGTAGTGGTATAGGGAGCAAAGTGACCTTGTTTTTTAAAGTCCTGTTGTATTTCTTTCTTTGTTCTTGTTTGGTTCATTTGATTCTTCAATCACTCAAGATGTAGAAATGTAGAAGCATAGTGGGAAGTGTAGTGTCCATATTTGCACTGTAGTGTGGTATCCAGTTTGGTTTGTTCTTGTTTGTTGTTCTTGTTTGTTTCTCTCAAAAGTTGTCAAGGTATAATATGGAAGGTTAGTGTAGTGTCAAAGAAACTGTAGTGACTGGAAGTGTAGTGTTGTAGGTCCAAATACTTCTCATTATTCCTTTTTGGTGTCACTACAAATATTGTAGCCCTCATTTACATGATCTCATTGGTCCCACAATCAAATCATTCCCATTGAATCTCTTGAGATATGGCCAAAATGGTTACAAAAAGCTGGTGATTCTAGGATTCTGATTGGTCAATATTTTCTGGTGAGAGAAGTGATCATGGTAGTGTGATCCATTGGAAGTGTACTTAAGGTGTTGAAGTGTAGTGACCAGAGGGTTTAGCAGAGGAAGTGTAGTTGTTACATGGAAGTGTAGGGAAGTGTAGTTGTTACATGGAAGTGTAGGGAAGTGTGTAGTATAGAAGTGTACTCAAGGTCTGGAGTCAAGGTATGGAATTGTACTTGTAGAAGAATGTATGGACGTGTAGTGACCAGAGGGGACAACAGAGCAAGTCTAGTATGGAAGTGTAGTCAAGATATACAAGTATAGTGTAGAAGTACATTCAAGGTGTAGAAGTGTAGTGATCAGGTTAATTGTTTTGCTTTAAATTCCTTTTTCATCTATTTGTTTGTTCTTATTTGTTGTTTGTGGTAATCTAGTGGCCAGAGGAATAGTAGTTGAGGTGGATGTGGAAGTGTAGTCAAGATGAATGTGGAGGTGTGAAACTGTAGTATGGAAAACTATTAAAGTTGTAGTATAGTGATACTCTGTGAAGAACTAATGGTTTCAGGCAAACACAAAAACATGAGACTGAGCCTTGCCTTAGGAACAGGAAAAACAATCATGATTATAGCTCTCATCCTCGCAATTGCAACACAGCATGTGGACCCAGAGCAGTTCCCAGTCAACCAGTGACCAGCAATGACACCATTGGCATATCCCACTTCCCTTCTAAAGAGCATGCCCTTCTTCAGGATAGAGCAGG